>OMNZ01072073.1:0-10932 GCA_900303255.1 Lesueurigobius sanzi | reverse complement strand
CCCACCTACTCCCCCACGTCGCCCTCCTACTCTCCCACTTCCCCGTCCTACTCCCCCACCTCGCCGAACTACACCCCGACGAGCCCCAACTACTCCCCCACCTCCCCCAGTTACTCCCCCACCTCGCCCTCCTACTCGCCCTCCAGCCCGCGCTACACGCCCCAGTCTCCGACCTACACGCCCAGCTCCCCCTCTTACAGCCCGAGCTCCCCGTCCTACTCGCCCACGTCGCCCAAATACACCCCTACCTCTCCGTCGTACAGTCCGAGCTCTCCGGAGTACACCCCCACCTCCCCGAAATACTCCCCCACGTCACCAAAGTATTCCCCGACATCGCCCAAGTACTCCCCGACGTCCCCCACGTATTCTCCGACTACACCCAAATACAGCCCTACCTCGCCCACCTACTCGCCTACTTCTCCCACCTACACCCCGACGAGCCCCAAATACTCGCCCACGTCCCCCACCTACTCCCCCACATCTCCCAAATACTCCCCGACCTCCCCCACCTACTCGCCCACCAGCCCTAAAGGCTCCACCTACAGCCCCACCTCCCCCGGATACAGCCCCACGTCGCCCACCTACAGCCCGGCCATCAGCCCCGACGACAGCGACGAGGAGAACAACTGAGCGCTGCCGAAACTCGGGCCGTTGACCCCTTCCTCCTCGAGGTCCCAACAGCAGCGGCTACCGGCCTGCTGTGTGAAGAGGAGCCCAGTTTGAAGAAAATGTAGTCAAAACTATTATGTAAAGGACTTGAACTGCTATGCCTGAAGGAAAAAAGGCTGCCTTTTGAAACTAGTTTTTTCAATTTTTACATGGGGTGTTGAAGTTATAAACTACAGACCCAGGAGGGTATGAAAAGCAGAGGAAGATGCAAGACTTTCGGGCAGAAAATGTCCCTGTGTAATTATATGGTTTACTGCAATCAGTTTCTCTCCTGTTCTCATGCAATGCCCTTCGCTGCCAAATCCACCATTTACAAATGAATAATATTCAGTTCAAAATCAAGAAAATTGTAGTTTAGGGCTTAAGCATTTCAATGGTATGTTGTTGCTTTGGAAAATTACCACATGATACTTTGTACAATTCAGTGATCAACAAAAGTAATTCAGAAGTAACTGGGAGAGAGACTGGTTTGCAATTACAACACTGACCATCCAAACTACATACATACATGTATGTAGACATTGCTCTTCCTCTTTCACACCCCTGAAACAAAACCTAAAAGATGTCACAAAACATCTACCAGCATCCTCTTGTCTTGCATCAAAAGCAAAAACAAAACAATTTTCCAGATATTTCATCCTTCGAGAGTTAAAAAGTTTATATGAAAATGTAAGTCAGAATGATTGATCTGTCTTTAATTTTGATTCCAGATGAAATGGGGCTCGAGGATTTATTTCAAAGTTGCTGCTTCTGTTACTGTTTGCATGAGTAGCAAATGTTGATACATTTTAATCAAGCTTTAGGTTTTTCAAAATCCTTGTGCTTTATAATATTTGCCCCATTTCTAATAGTAAACATTTATTCAATTTTTGTTTATTTGGGAAATTCAGTTTATTTAAGAAAAAAATACTTTTCTGTGTGCATAGAAATAGAGCAAAAATAAGAATTTGTTTTTTCTCGTTTGCTTTTGGTGACATGTAAAGCTGTTGGCAAGAGGCTCATGTTCTTGTATGTGGATGCAGGGGCAGAGGACCACAGAATCTATTCTTATTTCCTTCTTGTCTTATCAATTTAATTTCATCTTCCATTTTCAGGATGCTAAAGGCCATCAATAGGTTTCTTAGGTGTCTATCAGAAAACATCGTTTGAGGCCTCTGTATAGAAATACTCACTACATTAGTGTGGAATTCTTGGATGTGGGTGGTTGACTCTGGGGAAATACTGAGCTACTGAAAAAGCTGACCTGTTTATTTTATATTTATGAAGTATTAGCCGATTCTCTTCCCCTTCATCCACTAGAGGTCCTAATTTCTGAAATCAGTGTTTTCGTTGTTTTTTCTACAAATGTTTGTACCTGTGACCAGGGAAATTCATGGGCTGGGGATTGTTTCTGATGTTACTGGGAGTCCTGCGGCACCCAATTCGTGATAGCCTTTAATTTGAGATAGACTGCCTTAAATTGACAGTTTGGTTCAGTCACTGCACTTATAATAAATAAATCTGGCGGGCTGATGCTTTCCATAGTCTCCCCCAGTCACACCCGCTGCTACTGTCTTAAGTGCGCTGTTTAGTGAGTTTGGGACATCAGGACTCCTGGCAGAGTGAATGTCTGCATGAGTGAGGCGAGACAGGGTTCAAGAGAAACGTGACAAAACGAAGGTTTAACTTAATTGCCACTGTATAGAAATCAGCTCATCTCATTCTGTGTCTTTGTTCTGTTCGTTTTTGGACTTGGAAAATTAATAAAAACTTTTACTACATATTGTCTACTTTGGTATTTTTATGATTGAAGTTGTGGGTTTTGACCACAAGATGTCGCTGATAGTCACTGTAGTCTGAAATTCTTGAAATGTATTCAGTAGGTCTCTTTCTAAAACTGGTCTGTCAAGGCCATCTACAAACAAACTTTTTTTTTTTTTGTAATTAAGTGATCTCATTTAAGAATTTAATTTAATTTAGTGGATCTTGAAAGGTCGAATATTTTATGAGGAGGTACCACTTGGTGTGAAATGTTTGCGGACCACCTGTGCCTGTCTTTAACATGTGGAATTACGCATAATGTCCTCTAGGGGGCATCAAAAGCAACAACACTTCTACCATATCGGTCTGCCCTGGCCCTGGCCTGCTCATTCAGCCTCTCCTTCGATGCTGCTGCACACAAAAGGCTTCCGCAGAGACAGAAGACTTCGCCCAGAAGGGTCAGTGGTGATGATGATATACTGGTAATTTAAGGGACAGGGTTAGTGTATGACATAACAGTTTGCTCTCTGATCGCTGTGGCTGAAAAAAAAGTCCATTTAGTAGTCGATTCATTTAATTACATATCTTTGAATATGTGGCACATGGTCATTACTTTATTGTTTGTTTGTTTTATATAGGTCCTATTTTTTTGTCCTCTCATGATCAATTTCAATCACGAAGAATACAGCATACAAACCCTTGCAAAGCTTAAAACTAGGGCTGGGTACCGTTAAACGATACCAGTACGGTATCGGAAAAAATAATGAAGGTACTACCGGTATCGAAAAATAAATTGGTACCGAAAAAATATTTATCGTTAGGAAGCAAATTTGTCTTCATGGTGGGACTGAGACTGCAGTAAAGAAAGGGCTAATGTGTTTCAGCTCAAATAAATGATAAAAACACGAAAAGAAACAGTATTTTATAGAATAAATGATTATTACTAAAATCAAGCACGAGGATAAATGACTCGATTTGAGAATATTAGTCTTGTTTAGAGCAGTTTTGACTAGATTAGGCACATTTACTACTGTCATCTAGATTATTTGGTTTATTTCATGACAATCTTTACTGATTGTAAGGTAATCTCACTTGAAGTAGGGAAATAAAACTGCCCAAAGACCAATTTTCTTACCCCATTGGTGAATAAAAAAGGAACTAAGTAGAAATCTATAGAAGCAAGCCAAAACAAGTGGTTAAAATTAGGTCAAATGAGCCACTAAAACAGCTCAAATTTAGATAAATAAGATGAATTTGGGTCATTTAACCTTCTAGATATTTACTTTTTTGTGTAGATGACCAATAATTTAGTATAGGTATCGAAAAAGGTATCGTTCAGGTATCGGTATTGTAAACCAAGTATCGTTAAAGTACTAGTATCGAAAAAACTTGAAAGGTACCCAGCCCTACTTAAAACCAAAACAGATGTAAGCCTACTACTATACTATACTATATGAAACCAAAATATAACGAGAGTAGTAGCCAAATTAACTATCTTTTTTTGATTGAGGGCCTCATACTGAATTGTATGGAGGGCCACAGATCGGTGGCCAGTGCAGTCAAACATTCAAATGGGTTCATTTAAGAGTGGTTTAAACCTTTTCTCCCTTCCTGTATTTAGTCTGGAACCTTGCAAGCTTTGTCTCACTAGTTTTTGAGGTTTTAATTGTGTGGGATTGGTCTGAGGGCCGCATTTGTCCCCTGGCTGCACTTTTGGCACTCCTGATCATTATTATTATTACCAACCCCTCCTGTTCTTCTTGGCCCAATTATTTTTAATACAGCAATGTTTGGAACATGTTTATTTTACCTGTTTCCATCCACATGCTGACTCTGCTGTGTATTAGCAGAGTCAACACACCCACAATGCACCAGGACAGGGCCATTTCTTGTGTAAGCAACAGCACATAATCCTAATCTGTGGAAAAGATGAATCACACGTTTCAGTCAAAGCATTCACATTGGACTTGGGCGTGTTGGACCAGGGGAAGCCGCAGCCATCACGTGTTTATAAAGGGTTGCCCTGACAATACTCAACACTGTGTGGCATCATCAACTATAATGAATTTATTGTTTGTTATAACATAAGCATAGAAAATATTTCACATATTTATCAGAATCCATACTTTATGACGGTCAAGGTAATATACAGTTGTGCTCAATGGTGTACACACCCTGGCAGACAGTCAGCGTATGTAAACCTATGCATGATAAGACAAAAACCTTTATTTTATTCATGGTTAGTGGTTGTGTGAAGCCATTTATTGTCAAAAAACCTGTTTGTTTACACTTTTCAATTAGAAACTAGCCAAATATCCCTGATCAAAAGTTTACATATTGTGCATCTTGAAACAAAGTCCAATTTTGTCAGAGAGTCCTGTATTTCAGCTGAAGACTGAAAGTTTTTTCTTTGTTCCTGAACAATTTTCCTGGCAGTTGTTGAAGGTCATGTAAATGTTAGAGCAGGGACATTTGAGTAGTTTCTGTTTCATTATGATTTCAAAAGAGTAAACTCAGTTCTTTGACAATAACCACTAACCATGAGTGGAAAAAAATATTTTTATGTTTTCATTCATATTCTATCAAAAATGGCCAAAAAATGAAAAGGGTATGTTAATTTATGTGCACAACTGTACGTTTAATTGAGAGTATCTGAATTAACTTGGTTGCCATGGTGTCCGTGTGCATTCACAGTTTCAAACCCGGAAGGCAGGACAACTCCAGCTGCTTAGTTTTGCATTACAGCGATACTAACAACGAGAACAGTAAAGAAAGGAATATACAGCACAAAAATTTACCTCACATTATATTCTGTATATTCTTTTCTTTATATTCTGTATATTCCCTTCTTTACTCCCATTCACAGTGCTTTAATGACAAAACACAACGAACCAGGCTATTGTCCTTTTATACCATTATCAATGTCAAAATAGTCATCATCAGCTGATTCAGTCCCATTTCTTCACGTCTTTTTTCCATTTTGTGTTGTGACTCAGAGGGGAGGGCCAGACAGAGGCAGGAAACAGTCGTCTGGTGGTGCCTGTGAAAAAGACACATTTCTCCTGTACGAGTTACGTCCTGCACAAGTTGCTCCGTGCGCTCTCAGTTGCTCACCGCCACCACATTGTCTACTACGCTCTGCCAGGTAAGACAAGACTAGAAACTTTAGCATTGTAAAACTTTGCTTTCTTTCGCTTTCCTAGGCCTGTCAGTTCTGCCCAAAGCCATGCTGCTGTTAAATCTATCTCCACATTGTTTACATGCCACATTCCTGTTGAACTCAGAGAAAGAATGCGGCAGCAGCACAATGGAGGCTGTCATTCATGCAACTCTAGCTCTGATTTGAACATGAAAAACTTGAAGCGTCCTCAGAGTAATTTCATTGATCCCCATTTTATTGTTTTTCAATCAGTTGTATCATCAGTGGACTCTCTGTATCATTCACAAGCATCATGTCAGCCTAAATTACTGTTTAGATGAGATGAGACTGTTACTTCCTTAATACAAGGGCGGTGGCAATGAGTCAGCCTCATCTGCTGAAGGTCCTTCTTGCTGCAAAGTCTAAGAGAATTTAAAGTTGCACTATGTAGCTTTTTATGTGAAAAAAACACATTCATATTAGAGCATAACTGCGTATTTAACCATTTAGTTGCCCAGTGGCTGTATGGGTGCCACATGGCACCTTTGCTTTCCATCACAGCAGCCTCTATGACTTTCCAGGATCCATTTATTAGGTGTTCATTCCAGAAACCTACCAGTCACCCTAAAAACAATTGACCCTGGAGCGTCATAGAGGCCACTGCGATGGAAAAAGTAAATGTGCCTTGCTGCAGCCAATGCAGCCACTCGGCCACTAAAAGGACAAATACGCACTAATATCAAGTTTGTTTGTTCACATAAAACATTACATAATGAACCTTTAAAGGGTGTTTACAGGTGTGAAATGGCAATGAAATAGTTTACTAATTTTAGCAGACCTATACTCAAAGTTGGAACGTTAAAACGTAGGGTATATAAATGAAAACAAGTTAGATAAATGTATAACTCACTGCGCCACATAAAAGCTAGTAGAAGCCTATTTCTGTAATTTCTGTAGGGAGCATCACAAGGGTAGACAATAGCATACACTTAATTGTTCCTAAATTAAAGTATAGACCTACAGAGAGGAGCACGAGCGCCATCTGTGACGCTTGCACCACAGTTCGAGAACCACAGGGGGTCAGGCTGCAGCATGTTGGACACTGTGGTGGCATTTGTGAATGACTCTCCACACCCTTTATTGCAGGATTACATTTGCTCACTGTGTTGATGTCTGTCCAGTGCTGTGAGGCAACTGGCGACTCTTGTTGTGGTATTGGGCTATACAAAAATAAATGGATTGATTTACATATACGTAGGACTACAATATTTCTTACATTTCAGTTTGTCACAGTGATTTTTCTTTCTACAAATGTCCACAAATATGCAAGTAGCTTAATTCCAGGTTGCAACACAATAACAATCACAGTACCCATAGTATCCTCCCTATTTTTCAATAATGAGGTTTTCTGTTTGCTAAATTAAGCAGAAATGTGTATTACTACGCACAGGGGGCAGTTAAATGACAGTTTTTAAACAAATATGGGCCAAAATTGGAGCTTGCTAAGTCACTGGAGTACAAGTCAGTGGAAAGATGGATGTGCCAGCGGCTTGCTCTCCCCGTAATTATCAGCCTGGTGTTTAGCTTTAGCCAGGAACCAGGAACCTGACTCTACCCACCCCCCGATGCCTGCCTGCCTCGCATCCACGGGCCGCAGGTTGGCTTTCATCACACCGGCTCCTGTTACCTGACGCATATAAGCTAACCAGGCCAGGTGAGCCTGCACACGACCGCTGGCCAGGCCTTTTTGTGGTTCCTACACGCTCGCGACAACCCAAACGTCAAAACAGATCAGAGGGCACGCAGTATGGAGTCAGAATGGAATTTACCGCAGGGACCAGACGAGATTATGCAGTTAAGTGGAACCGAGCTTTGTCGCCTACTCTTTACTTACTCTTACCCTGCCTGTCCAATCATTGTAACAGCAACCTTATTGGTCCTTTCACTGATACCTCCTCTTTCTACAATGTGCCTTCTAATTAGGGCAGTTTCGAATTTTGACAAACATTGCAATTGGGATTAGTTGCAATTTGATATATTACAAACTGGATTCAGTGCAGAGTGTGAAGTTCAACTCCCGGAGATTTAACACTTGCGAGAGAAGATAAAAATTTGGTTCAAAATTAACAGAAGAACCACATGTATTTCAAGGGTTATGTTTGGATAGGACTTAGATAGGTCATAGAGCTTTTACTTCCCGAAAATACAAAATTATAAAATTCATAAAGAACAGCACTGTTTTGTTTACTGTGTATGTCTCCTGACTCCAGATTAGACAAGGACTAAACCAGGGCTTTTCCAGACTAGATTGCAACTGCTCTGAAACCCTATGTTCCAGATTTCTGATACAGTAGCAACTTACCAGCTTTTATACATTATGAGACCAATGGAGACAGGCTATGTTGATGTTTGCAGAGGACTTTGTATTACCTAAATTACCAAGGCTTTTACGATTTGGTAGCTTACAGCCCTACTTTAAATTCTTCTCCTCAAGGCCTGTTTTTCACATAAACGAAACAATGATGAGTGATGTAGATTTGCAAGCTTATCAGATAACCGCACTCATAAAGTTCTCTCACAGGGTAGAAAACTTTGGGGGAAGAGAAAGTAAGAAGTTTGAACATTCATAGCGCTGACTGTTATCACTATTTGTTGACTATTTATCACTTACAATAAGCCTTTTTTACAGAGCTTGTTAAGGTAAGTATCGCATGCGCCGCTGATGGTGGTAATGTGGGGTTGTTTCTCCCACCTTTATTTATTGGTTGAGGTTAAGCGTTGGCGTCTTTCGAGATATCACAGATATACCAAGATAACCCTGTCTGTTATCTAAATCTATAATCAGGTCTGTAAATCTCTATGATAGGACATAAACCGTTACATAAACTGTCAAGTGTTGCCTTCAAGTTCTTCAGTCAAATGTGGTTGCAGGCAGTCATCAGTTTTTGATTCTCCTCCTCCCAATAAAGGCTTGCATACATGGCCCCTCCTTGTTTGTTTAAAGTGTAACATCAGGCACTGTGCTTATTTTGGCTTCATGCTACATAAAAGTGGTGTAATCTAACCTGCAACACAAGAGTGCATTTTGTGTCAAGACTTGGCATAATGGCACTCATCACAAACGTCACAAATAGATAGTGATTTAAAGGCTTCATATGCCTTCTTCAGGCTTTTCAAATACCTTCATTTTCAAATAATTGAAAACTAATATAAGCAAGTAGTGTCTTGGGAATCTGGTCGACTGACACAAGAGCCTCTCCACTGAAATGGGCTGAGCCATTATGTTTGGTGTCAGTAAAATTTTACACATAATATTCAACTAAACAAATAGGGAAATGGACATAAACAACCAAAAATATCCAAGCAAATGTCCCAGAATGCTAAAATGTTAGCGTTCAGCTCTCAATTTAAATTCACAGTTTTAGAAACATGGGATGGTCCTGGTGCCACAATAGAATAACATTGACAGTGGCTCAGATGCTAGAGTGGGATGTCGTATAACCAGAAGGTTGGTGGGCAGGTGGGTCCTTGATGGAAAAGTCCTTTGAGTTTTTAAGCGTCATATAAATTGAGACCATTTAAGTGTTCCCCAGTGGAAAGAGTCTAGGCCTAGCAATTTGAACATTGAAATCAATAGAATCCATGGTTTCTAAAGAAGAACTTGAAATGGTCATCCATGTCCTTGTGATTGGATTACTGCTACAGTCCCTTCACGTGTCTCAACAAAAAAGCTGGCTCGTCTGCAGTCAGTCCAAAACTCAGCCGCTCATCAATCCTCTGTACAATATCTACAAACACATTTACCGTACACAGGCCCCATGCTCAATTATAGAACAGACTTACTTACTTTGGACCAGCACCAACAGAAGGGCCCACATTAGAGCTGTGTCAAAATCCCTGCAATGGCTCCCTATTCCGGCTCCACGAACATGCTTTAAAACTCGGGGAGACCGTTCTTTCAAAGCTATAGCGCCCTCGAACTGGAATCTTGACCTGCGCTCTCTGGAGTCTGTAGATGCCTTCAAAAACACCTATAAATGTTTCCTTTTAGGAAAGCATTTTAGTCCTAATGACTCAGCAGCACTGCCATTGATTGTACAATGTTTGTATTTAGACACTGTTTTACAACTGTGAAGCACTTTGTGACTGTGAAAAGTGCTATACATATAAAGTTTGCTTGCTAGAACAAGCCCAGTGAAGGTGTCTGCACTTGAAGAACACACCTTATGACATCAGCAGGAGACAGGGCGAAGATACAAGACTCTCAAACAGGCATGAGTTGAGCATTACTCCAGGATATGTTTTACTTTTTAAAAATTATTTATTTATTTGATCTTTATTTAACCAGGATAAAAACCCATTGAAATTAAATATCTCTTTTTCAAGAGTGTCCTGGCCAAGAAGCAGGGGCAAAAACGTTCACATACAAGTTACAATAAAGTACTACATAATAATATGGTTAAAAGCTCTTGGAGAAGTTCACTATTGTGTACTTCTGTTTTCACAATTGTGTACTTCTGCTTTTATTTTCTGCTGATGGTGATACTCCCTTTACTCACACTTCTTAATTCATCTTCTCTTTTTGTGGAATCACATTTGAGCAACATAAAGCCATGTTTGTCTCTTCACGCAGCATGCTCCCAGTCCAGGCTGTCCCAGGTCAATTTGGCCCTGAGGTCCGGACGCCGGGCCTTTGGGTGTGGCGGGTGGAGAAGATGAAGGCTGTGCTGCTGGACCCCACAGAGATCGGAGCTTTTTATAACGGAGACTCATATCTGGTGCTGCAAAACCGCGGCGTGAACGGGGCCGACCTGCACATGTGGATTGGTAAGAATGGCCCTCATAATATTATTCATAAAAGTCGAAACTTAGGGCGTTTTCACACACGTTGGAGCGCCTTCTGGGCCGACCTGAGATCGCTCTAATTGGAGCTGCTTTTACTTCAGCTTTAGTTCAGTCGTGTTCACATACTCTGTCTGTGCGTCGCACTAAAGAGGTGTACTAGCGCCACGTGGCCAAAATCAGCTGTTCACCGAACTCATCGCCATGAAAACTGCCCTGTCAATATACGATATCTCTCTCGTACTGTGATCAGCCTGCCCGCTGATGAGACAGGACAAATGTGCTGTGTGTGAAAGAAATGTCCTTAACGGGGAGCTTTAACTGTGTAAAGGAGAGAGAGATGGGCCTCGATACGGTTTTGTGTTTGACTCATGTTCCAAACGTCTCGTCCTGCAGCGCAGTGCAGAAAGTATAGAATATTACGCAGTGGTGTAGTCTGGTGATGTACCCGGACATACTCCATATAAGCACCACCAACTGAGCCATGTGTAGGCTATCAACCATTTGCTCCGTTTTACTTTTACGCTTTACCAGCATAAACT
>OMNZ01072062.1:0-19461 GCA_900303255.1 Lesueurigobius sanzi | reverse complement strand
AAAGGTAAGGTAAGGAAGGTAAGGAAGGTAAGGTAAGGAAAGGTAAGGTAAGGTAAGGTAAGGAAGGTAAGGAAAGGTAAGGTAAGGAAAGGTAAGGTAAGGAAAGGTAAGGTAAGGAAGGTAAGGTAAGGTAAGGAAAGGTAAGGTAAGATAAGATAAGGTAAGGAAAGGTAAGGAAAGGTAAGGTAAGGTAAGGTAAGGTAAGGTAAGTAAGGTAAGGTAAGGTAAGGTAAGGTAAGGTAAGGTAAGGTAAGGTAAGGTAAGGTAAGGTAAGGTAAGGTAAGGTAAGGAGGTGTTTCGTTCCCATTTTAGATGCAGCCTTTGTCATCACAAATGAATACTAGTTGTTACACATATAAAGGACATACAGATACAATTCTGAGGACGACCTACGTGTGATTCTCATTTAAGACAGTTGTATTGAAATTTCAGGAGTCTTCAGGATTGGATTGGATGAAAGAAAATAAGTTAGGACTGGATATAATTTTACTTTGTTTAAACTACTTTACTGATTACATGACAGGTTAGGATAATATATTTTTTAATTACAAAAGCACAAAGTAAAACATTTATCAATTCTATAGATTAAAATAGGCCTATATCTAAAATACTTCAACAAATGCAAATTAAATGTTCAAACTAAACTTGTGAACTAGCATTGAATGGGGAAACCTCACCCATGTGCCCATGCCACCCAAGCACCAGGAGATACCAGCATAACTGAAAAGAAAACGTTTATTGGGGACAAAGCATGAATTTGAATTCTCCATCTCAATTAGCCCTAACAGTATTGCCTATGTAGGCAAAGTTTTGCTTCAGTTATTCTGCTCCAATGGAATCTCAAAGGGCTCAGTCTCACACACGCCCCGTAGCGAGTTGGAGTTTGTTTGTTTTTTCTTCACAAACATAAACATGAGTACTTTGAACAAATCGACAGATTACACACTAAGGAGCGACAAAGTCGCAAATATCACGTTCATTGTAATCAAAGTCACTAATCCCCGTTTCCTTTACACTCAGCCACAGATCATATATTTATATCAGAGCAAACGCTCCTATTAAGTTTGCAAGATGACATATTGCCTCTAAATTAAACTTTTGAACTGAGTGTGCTGTAATGTGTAGCAGTAGCATCATATTGGACTACATGTTCCATAATGCTTTGCCCCTTACCGGTTGTGTACAAGCTACTTCCTGTTGTTAACTAAACTAAACACCGTTAGTAGCCATGTCCTCCTCATTATACATAATATGCTACACCTGCCCACACTCACCCCCCTTCGCGGCGGTGTTTGGATTTTGTTTGTGGGTGGAGTAAGGCTCTGGCACGCTCGTTTAGTTACCCTTTAAAGACAGTATGGAAAATAGACTCCTCCACTACATTTGGAATAAACCAATTTTATTGGAATTGTATGTGGTTATAAATCAACAAAAGTGGCCATGGCTATTTCATTTGCAAATTGTAAACTTGAACATTGACAAGACAACTATAGCTAGATTAGCCATTGTCAGGCGAGGCATGTCTTTTTTGGAGTCTGTCCTTACCCGTCTCTCCCCCTCCCTCCTGTAGCCGTGCTGCTGACCGTGTGCTGCATGAAGAGGAAGAAGAAGTCGACGAGTCAGGAGAACAACCTGAGCTATTGGAACAATGCCATCACCATGGACTACTTCAGCAGACACGCCGTGGAGCTGCCCAGAGAGATACACACACTGGAGAGCGAGGTGCACTAAACTCTATCACACAGTTAATAATGTTTGGGTCAAATCATTTAAGTAATAATCAAAGTTATATATTCATGCTCAGAGTCATTCTGGTCTTTAAAAAACATTTAAAAAAATACTGAAACTCCAAAATAAAGGACTTATATGTTATTAAAAGCATTCAATTTGACTCAAAATGGCATTATATCTAAATGGCTGAAAATGACATTGCTCAGTTTATTTATTATTGCAGGGTTTGTGATGCGACTTCACACATTTCACTTTATTGGGTGCAATTTTTCACAATACAATAAACATGGTCCAAAACGCAGTCATTTACACCTTTTTTTTGTTTGTTAAAAATGTTTCCTCAAAAGTTTCCAGTTGTGTCAAATTTACTTTTAAATATCCAAATTTACCCTCATTCCTTTGTTTAGGGGAGGGTTTCAAATTATGATGGAGTCATACTGTGTACTATAAAATGATAAATGCATAGATTAGTAGCATTTGTGAGATTAAAACAAAAAAAGCCTACAATTTGACTTGAATTTGAGAAGTTGCTTTATTACTGTATAAATGGAATGCCCCTTGAGAGGTAGCATTTTCAAGGGAGTCCACAAATATGAGAAACATGAGTGTGAATACTGGCTGCAGAAACCATATTCTTCCAATATCACATATCAGTTATTCATATTACATATTAATTCTTTACATTGGTTACGCTTGAATAATGGCAATGATGATGATGAACCGCTGTTAAGGCTAGAATATAGTCCAAAGTACATAGAAAGCTCGTCACTGGAGGAGTGGCCACTTATTTACGGAAACTCCCTTTAAGTACAGGTGAACGATTTGCGTGACCCATGCAAAATATGTATAATAATAATATAAATACTCAAATTTACAATAGTTTGGAGGGGTGCAGACAGAGTCATGTAGGACCTGCACCACTAAATCTAACAGCTAAGGCATTTTGTCTTTGGCATGTAACAGCGCTCATGGGAATATCCCCTAATCGCCCATATAATACTAACAATGGCTTACATTGGTATTGTGCTTTTCAAGCCTGATTAGCAAGTTTCTCAAAACGCTAAATATATGAATGCAGCTCTCTGGACAGAGCGGTTTACGATAAGGCCTAAAAGATTAACATTAATACTAATACTAAATTCTTTGTTAATAAAAAAAATAGTCTTTTATATCTTACCAGATATAAAATGAGCACCACAGATGCGTACATTCTTCTTCTCAACTCCAGACCATTTGGCTCGTTTGTCTCATCTATTCTTCTGAAAAGGGCGCACACCTGCTACCAATTAAGTCGCACAGATTGTTGGTCCTATTTGTGCGATCAACAACGCAACACAATGGCCTTGTGTTGTTTTTATACGAGAACAAACGCGTGGCAATGCAGTATTCCACTTGTTTTACTGCACTCATACACCTAATTAGTCTGCACACGTCACATGAAATGGGTCTATTGCTACCTGCATACATTTCCCATTTAGAAACAATAATCATCATTTTCAACTATTTGAGAATTTACTCTCCATACAATTTTATAGTACATTATATTTGATACAGACCTATATTCTCACATTTTATTTAACACTTATCTAGCTATCTTTAGTTTGACAACTTCTTCTTGGTTTTGTTTTTACTTCAACATTTGCGCTGTAGTTGTTTTGATGCATTGCAGCGCCATCTGCTGGAGAAACCCTTTGCATGAAAACTAAAGACATTCTCGATATCCTTTCATCCTTTTACATGCATGTGCTTTGTGTTTTTCTTTTGTCCATTTTTCAAACGTCTTGCTTTCATCAGGAGAGAGACACTGAGGTCGGAGCTTGTGTAGGATGCCCTTGGTGATACCCAGGTGTTATTGTCCTCCTGTGCCCATTCCAGTAGTGACATACAGTGGATTCAGGACGTATTCATGCCCCTCTATTTATTCCTATTGAAATCTGATCAAATGAGCACATACAAAATTCAGTCCATCTCTATTTTAGTATCAGGCATAAAAACACAATTAAAGATGAAAACTTTCTGAAACCACTGTTATAGCTGTATATAAAAACCTCAAATGGAAATCTCAACATAATTGCCATTTTGCACCTCCCTCCCTCCCTCCCTCCTCTCTCACCATTCCTGCTGACTCATCACTAGCCTATTAAGCCCCTGGTTATTTCCTCCTGAGTCATCCCCCATAATTTCTCTCCATTTTCTATTTCTGCATATTTAGCTTTGTCACAAATTGCTCTCTATCTCCCTAAAAACCCTAAGGCTCATCACTTCCCATTCTATTCCCCGATGACTATTGTGCTGCAGTCACTGCCTTGAGTCACTTTGTGCTTCCTACGGGAGGAGACCTGTGTGTGTGCGCACAAATGGCAAACTATGAATTATGTTATAACACTCAGACTTGAATAAAAACAACCCTGGATTTATTGAAGGCAGTGAGATGCGAAATTAACCAGGGCTGTTTCTTTCTTTGTGAGGGCAACATGGGGCCCTATTCACTACAACGGCTAACATGCCTCTCTATCTGTTAAATGTTTATAGCAACCAAAGAAAGAAAGAAAACATACGCTCAAGTGAAAAGTTTTTAAATGAAACTTTGAATTTGAAAAGGTGACGTGATTAGATAAATTCATATACTTATTTAAGTATGCGGATGTTATCTTAAATATGTGAGAAACTTTAGGTAAATTCTTTATGTCAAATAGCTCTTTACAGTCAGCCATGGGCCTCTTCTTGTGGATGTGGGGCGTACGTTGCTTATTGCTAGAAACACATATGAAATAATGTGTTTTCAGTAACAGAAATATATTTTCTATATGGCCTAAACCTAAATGTATTGGTCCAAGTGGAACGGCTCTTTCTGTTGAACCAAATTCAGGGCTGTTCGTTGCGTCGCTCGTTGGAAGCAGCTTGTAACGATTGAGATTTTTAGTACATTTTTGCTTAAATGAAATGTATGATGTAAAGAACAGCTTGAAATATCTCTGGCCAAAACACTAATACTTTTAGTGACAATTTTGGCATATGAACTGTACAGGGTATATACAGTAGAATCCATGGCTAATTATTCAGCCGTTTACTGACCCCTTGTGGGCACTGGAGTTTATTGTCCTGTATCTCACTGAATCTGACTGAAATATGCACCTTGTTACTGATTTTTTTTTATTTGTTTGGATTTTTTAAATAAAATTGTTATCATTATTTATTTTTATTCATTTAGTTTGTTTTTATTTCCATCCATTTGCTTCCGCTTTATCTGGGGCCGGGTCATAGCGGCGACAGTCTGAGCAGAGATGCCCAGACTTCCCGATCCACGCACACTTCCTCCAGCTCTTCCTGGAGGATCCCAAGGTGTTCCCCGGCCAGCTTAAAGACATAGGGAGGCGACCAGGAGGCATCCGAAACAGATGCTGAGAGCCTATTCATTTTTCTTCATTCATTAAAAACATTTTTATTCCCCGTCCCCCATTTGTTACTAATTTGGCACTTCAGCCTCCAAAATAGGTAGTGCTTTAGTCACTAACAGTTTGAACTTTGGCCTATAACTTTGCCTGTGTTTGTTGACAAATGTTTGATTTTATTTTGGCTCAATATTCCAATCTTACGTGATTTTAGTAGTTCCCCAAAGACATTTGGCATATGTACATTAGCTTCATGAGGTAAATCACTGGAAGAAAAATAATCTTTTTTCAATAATCCTTTTTTTTTTTCAGGAGCATGACTCTTACCTGCCCCCAAATGGAGACTACAGTGGCAGCAGCATGGTCCTAGTCAACCCTTTCTGTCAGGAGACTCTGTTTATCAACCGAGACAAGGCTTCTGCCATTTAGCAACATGGAAAAACTCAAATACACTGCACTCTCCTACTGCTGTGGCTATTTTATATACACTGTATGTACTGTATCTGTTCAGAGACGTGACTTTATATATGTAAAAAGAGAAGCTGAGAAGAAGAAACGTGATGTAAACATATTTACTATGAGGACACAGCGTCATATTTTTCTGATGTACATTTTCTACAAGAGGCTTTTTATGTCTTTATAGAACTCTGCTGGATGTGGTGTGAGTGGCTGTGGTCAGTTGCAATGAAAACATGATAGCTTGTCCTTTAAAAGTAATCCCAAAATACTTATAGCCTGTTGAACTTGAATATTTAGCACCTATATATGTGGGGTTGTGCAGAAAGTGGTCAATGCAATCAGTTTGGAGTAACAGTGTGTCTGTGAAGTCGAGGTGGTTTTCTTTGGTTTAATACACAAGTTACCAGAGTGCTGTTGCTCAAAGGTTAGGCTCCATCAAAATATATCATTCTCTGCTCATGCTTTACGTGTAGTAGAAGCCCCCCCCCCCCCAATGAATACTTTCTACAGTATCCATCAAGCTAAGTCATAATTACAAAACTTGCCATATGTACTTGGTTGGTGCAAGCTGGTTTTTAGCTAACCCATAACCTTAATCTTCTTGGGAACTGAAATAAAAACTTCATCTTCAGTATTCAACAGCTTTTACATCATGCAAAATGTTTTGCATAACGTATTTAAATTGTGAATGGTGTAAACTGCAATATTGTATCTTTTACAGTTTGCCTTGAAAGGTTAGGCCTAAAATGTAGGTGCATGCACTGCCTCAGACCAGGGGGCATACCAAATAAAACATATTGATTTCAACTTGACCCTGTGATATAGTAAATGATCTGAAAATACAGTATTTCCACACAAAGATTTGTATAAGCATATCACCAGTCATTTTTATCCATGACCTACTGAAAATTGAAAATGGTCCTGCAACCCACTTTTGGATCCCAGTCCACCAGTTGACAACCACTGACATTGGTCATAGAAAATGTAGTGCATATTTTAAGCAAAATATATAAATGTAAATGTTCTCTATCGTACTGATAACTGTCTGAAAACTCTAACAAATAAAACCTTAACTCTGTGGACTGTGAACACTGGACTTGGTCATTTGCTAATAATCTCACAAAACTTACTGAATCCTTCTCCACATTAATGTGTCCAACAGGCTTTGTGCAACAGCACTCTGTTTCTAGAGAGACCACATGGACATCATTCCTTTGTTTACTTCTCTGTCTTTTACAATGTGTGGAAGAGAAGTGTAACCAAAAATCAGTGTTATTTTAGCTCCACAATGTTTTGTTCAGTGTTATCTGTCTATCCTGCTGTATGTCTGTGTTTCCGTCTTTTGCTCCAATGCCTATATTGTGAGGACGCATATTAGCTCGAGATTGATTTAGAAAATAATGTTACATCTGTGTTTCCACTTTCCTCATACAAAAATTTGTATTCCAGTCAAAGACTGACACAAATTTTAGGAAGAAAAAAAGTTTCTCTTTGAGCATATGCAACATGGTGTGTTTGTTTAGCATTTTAATGTTGGTGTTAGTGCCCTTGGAATTACACGGTTCTATCTGCATTCTGCGTGGTTCTGAGATATTTAGATATAAAGTTTTGTCCACTCATAGAACAAAATAGAAATGGGTAATGTGCTTTTGCTCATACAAACCTCAAAAATGCACCAAAATCCACAAATGTTAACATGGCGTACAGAGTCGATTCAGGAACTAGAATAATATATTAATATAATATAATAAATAAATACATTTCAACAAAAACGTCAGATAGAACCTTATAATTCTAAGGGGACGATGGTCCTTCTGTCATCTCAATTTATGATGTTGCCGTTTCATCCAGTACTGCTTCTTGCTAAAAGAACTCTAAAGAAGATGCTGTTCACATGTGGTGGAGAAAATTACACTGAATAACCTGATCTAATCATTTCATGCAGTGGACACATGAAGAAGAGCTTGTTGTTTTGCACGCTCAGATATTGATATTTTATGTTTGATGGCACGGTGGAGAGTGTAACATGTATTTTTTGTACTGTAGTATACACTGTACTTTTTACTGCTGAGCAATAAAACTGCTAAAAGTTATTTTTTGCATTTGAGCAGTGTCTGACTCATCCTCACTATTTAACAAAGGAGTGAAACATTTCTTGCCAACTCCAGCACATTCATTGATTGAGTGGGCTGGCATTTTCTCTTTGTACCAATGCTGACCTGCACCTCTGGGGGATGGATGTCAATCAAAGGTTTTGAGCTTGCTTTATTATTATTATTTGTAATTTTTCATTATTTTACATTTCCAGTGTTGAGGTCAGCAAGCCCATAATGGCATGGCAGTCCTCTTTTTAACTCAAACATATTTAACACCAATAACCAAATAACAAAAACAATAACACAAAATACACAGCGAGAGAGCTTGCTTTATTATTGTAATGGATTTAAATTGAACATTTTACTTTTCGATTTGATAGTATTATAATGATATATGAAGTGTAATTTGTTGCAACTTCCCAAAATTAAAACGGTGTGTTTATTATATGTTATACAGATAATACAGATAATTACATTACATACTGTATATAGTTGTGGGAAATGCCTATGTGTGTGTGTGTGTGTGTGTGTGTGTGTGTGTGTGTGTGTGTGTGTGTGTGTGTGTGTGTGCTTTGTTAACAAGTTTGTGTAGGTTCTCAGTCGTACGGGAGTTGTCCAGGCCTTCAGTAGCTGATGACGATCTTTGGAGTAAGATCGAAACGTCCTACACTTCAACTAAAGAGTACAGATGAAGACTGAAGAATTTTTGCCTACTTTGTTAACAAGGTTTCAGTAAGCCTTGCATACAGGCATGGGTCAAGGTTTGGTAGACCTGGTACAGTTCAACAAATGTAGAATAAATAATTCAGCTCGGAGAGAACTGATACAAATTTTAGATAAATCAGTATTTGGCTAAAGTAAAAACCAAAAACCTATTAAACAGCCTTTACCTTGTAGGAGTAGTTTGGCAAGAGTATTTCCGGGTCGGTGCGTCAGTATTTCCGGGTTGCGGCGCAGATTTGTCAGACAGCTCGTGCATGGCATGGTTGACAGGATACGGCTAGTACTTGAGCCTGGGGACCCGGTGGTCGTTTTTATCAGTGACTAACACTAGTCAAACTATCGGAGAGATCCATAACCCCGTGTCCTCTAAGCGTTGAAGCAGCGGGCCCAACACTTTGAAGCGTATCTGTTTTTTTTGTCATTGGTCGTTAGCCGCGTTAGCCCAGTCCAAAGCCTAGTCAGCGCTGCTCCCGAAAATGGCGGATGTATCCGAGAAGAGTCTGGACGATTTCTTTGCTAAGCGAGATAAAAAGAAGAAGAAAGAAAAGGGCAAGGGCAAGGAAACCCCAGCGGCACCCACGTCTATGGTGCTGAAAAAGGCTAAAAAAGAAAAGGAAAAGTCCACGAAAAATGATAACCAGGACGCCCAGATTGAGAAGGTAAACCGGGGCCAGCCCGCTGTTAAATAACTTTGTGACTATGATATCTGATCACGCAGATGACTCGTCCATTGCTACACACTTGTTGTAGTTTAGCATGACTTTGTCTGTGTCCAGAGGCCGTCGGATCTCCGACTGTGCCACGTTTATTGTGATGTAAGAAAGCCGGTTGGCCCGAGCATATGGTCCACCCTGATGCCCCGGTGTTGAATTATGAGAGATATATATTTAAAAGCTATAAATGTACTTTTATTGGTCCATGTTTATACTTGTACACGGTTTGGGTGTGTTGTCATTTCAACAATGGGTCTCGGCAGTAGAGTGGTTTTGTGAACACACGAGCCAATATGTGGCCTCTTCACCAGGCCTCGACGCCATTTGTCATAGGTTTAATACAGTCCTTACAACATGCCCCATTTACTGACCGATGGTACGATCACGGCTGGAGACAACCAAACCCTTATTTTGTCACTACAAAATACTGATAAAGTATTTTTTGACAAAGTGGATGTTTTTGATAAGTTATTAATGTCTTGTTATATCATGCAGGAGGATGAAGAGTGGAAGGAGTTTGAGCTCAAAGAAGTGGACTACAGTGGGCTTCGGCTGCAGGCTCTTCAGTTAACGTAAGTGGGACAATTATTGGATCAGATCTGTCTTTTATAATGTCTTACCTGGATACCAGCTTGAATATTTCAATAAGCTCTTAAATATTCATGTTAGACATAGCATGATTATATCAATATTCTGAAGAAAAGTAATGCATTTGTCTGCCATTACATTGACTGGATGTGTACTGAACAACAGTGATGAAAAAGAGGAAGAGGAGTATGAGGGAGGTATGAAGGAGGAGGTGGGTGAAGATGGAGAGATGATTCTGGTCAGTGGAGACAGAGTGTCAGGACCTTGGAACAAGTCCAGTGCTGCTCCTGCCCCTGCTGCTCCTGTGGGTAAGTGCCTTTCTACTGAAAACATCCGATTGTGCAGTCAAGTCCAGGACAAACTGTTCTTTTACAACCTAGGAAGCAGGTGTGCACATTTCACTAAAACTATTGCTTTCTGTAATCTAACTATAGATGACGTAGAGGAGCCTGAGGCTAAACCTTCTGGAGTATATCGGCCCCCAGGGGCCCGACTGACCACTGCCAAACGAAGCACTAATGTGGGCCCCCCTGAGATCTTCAGTGACACACAGTTCCCCTCTCTCATGGCCACTGCCAAGCATGTGGAAACACGCAAGTAAGTCACTGGTACTTTCCTACTGCAGACACCACTATGTTAAAGGTGCACCGTACAGCCACTGGGTCACTAAACTAGACTTGGGCTGGTTTTATGCTCCTGCAGTATGAATGTAGATTTGAAACATGAACACCAAATATTTCCGTTGTACTTTTTATCTAAAGAAAAAAACAAAACATTGGTTTACATAACAGTGATTGTATATGTTTTAGAGACCGGGAGATGGAGAAGACCTTTGAGGTAGTGAAACACAAAACCCGTGGTAGAGATGATGCAAGTGGAGGTTCTATACAGCACTTGCAGTTGGACAACCAATACGCCATCCTGGGGGACAAGTAGAGCCCCGTCTGTCCCCTGCCCCTCCAGCTCGGTTCTGCCCAGACCCACAAAGGACTGTGGACTGCAGTCACAGCAAAGCTCATGCCACCACCATCATTTCTTCATTCCAAACCTTGGATACATACATCTTTAAAACCCATCGACACCAAGCAATAGAAGTGCGGCACAACCATTCTCTTTACAAAGATCTCTTAACATTTTAGACCCGTTTGGTTGGCTTCCAGTGGAACTGCAACTGAAGGGGCTGTTGAAGTGGTGTATAAGAAATAAGACCCCCAAATGTGGACAGTGCAGCACTATGGACTGACAACACAGTTGTCCTTTATGGATTGTGCTCAGAGCTGAAGTTGTGTGACTCAACTTCTCTCAGGACTCCAACTGGCTTTGTTGAAGCAACAGGTAACTGAAATGACTTTAGGAGAGTTGATTTTACAAATGTCTGTAAAAATGTCTATTTTTTTCAAGATGGTTCTATCCTGCTCTTGCGCATATTCTGGAGTGTGTTTGCGTCGTGGTTGGGGCTGTGGGAGAGGGCGTGCTACCTCGCCAGCTCAGCTGGTGGAGAACATGTGAACTGGGCTTTTGTTACCATTTTCCTTTGCTGTGGTGAATAATGGAGCTAACACATGCCCCATTTATACAAGCTGGCTCTGAATACAGAAACTTGTTTTCTAAATGATGGCACCTAATGGACAATAAGTTTCTATAAAAGTGGCCTTACTGAGAACCTGCTTTGACATCTGAACAGATCTGTCACACCTGTCTCACCACCTTGTAAAAAAAAAAAGAAAAAAAAAAAATTGTTCAGGAATTAAATGTTGTAGCTCCTTCTCATCTAACGTCTAACAAATCCACACTGTTACTTTTTGATTAGCAGCAATTGTCCAACAGCTATCAAATGATTCACTTTATGAAGAAAACATTAGTGATCGATGCTGCCAGCTGCTGCTGAACATGGACATTTTGTTTGTCTCCCTGTTTTTATCAGCTCTTTCATACTCCATGACTCACGACATCTGTGTTCACAGTTTTCCTTTTCAAACGACATTGCCCTAATCATTTGTGCAAAAAGGTTTATGCAATTGTTTCATCTTTGCACCAACCACTGCGCACATGAAAAGTTGTTGTAAGACGAAAACTGGATTCATGTGTTTTTGATCTCCAACAAGTCAGGAATGGTTGAACCTGATGAGTGGAAATAGGAACATATTTGTAATAAAAGATGAGCCTAACAAAAATAATAAAGTGATTCTTGTGTATAACACTATGACTTGCTGAATTTAGAAAGTTGTGTAATATGTCAAAACATAAACATGTGATAATGACATAAGTAAGGGCAAGCATTAAGTTGAAATACTTAAACTAAACTTAAAGCCACAAGTGGCGATAAAGCCTCTCGCCCTGTAATGCCACTCCCTCCCTCACTACCGCTGCCGCTCCTGTCCCATGGAGTCACCAAGCGCTGACGGCCAGGCTAGTTTCCATCCCCAGCCTCAAACATCAAATCGCTCGCCCTGACAAGCTACATCAGTGAGTTTTCACTGGCCACACCCACATCATTTGTATGATACAGTTGTAATATATTAATTTCTACTTGGCGGACCAGTGCACATTTACTGAGCTCTGTCCATTTAGGCATTAGTGTTGTCAAACATACCAAAAAAGTAGGTTTTTGGTGGAGCGCTACGTAAAAACTGAAAAACATAACCCTGAAAATAGAATGATTATTGTAGACCATGAAGAGTACATGGGTAGAGCTGTTTTATAGTCTGTTCTTTGAGTGAACAGACAGTTCCCCTAGTTCTGTGTAATTAATTAGGCTACCACAATGCATCAGTTATTGATGGGATGAAGCATGTCAGTATTGTCCTTGTGTACAGCTGTCTCTGGAATAAATAGCTGCCTAAAAAGGACAATATTGTTTTATGTTTTGAATAATTGTTTCTCACAATTTTAGCAATTAACTTTTTGTGGCCCATATAACTTTTTATGATTCTATTTATGGAAAAGGGAAGGAAAAAATGTGTAATTTGAGGTAGTAAAACATCTATTGGCTACAGTCATTAGTGCAACATCAGGGAAAGAGTCTGGGACCAGCAACAGTAGCACATCTGCCTCTTCTGGATTTGACTCTGAAGTTATTCCACAATGGTATATTAAACTCTTCCCTTGCCATCATTCAAGTATGATTTGAAATATTTAAAATAACTTCCACATACAGGTGCAGCTGGAGTCTGTGGAGGAGGAGCTGCCTGGGCCTGGGGACAGTTCTGACAGGAGCCACACCCTGCTTTATGAAGGCCACGGCCAATGTAGACCTCGGGTACTATTCCAGCTTTTAGTTTTTGGATGTGTTCATGTCTGTCATAAACTTTCACCAAATATGAGAAAAAAGACGATGGGAGCGCTGCACTGGGTCGAGATGGGTGTAGGGAGTAAAAACGCTCTTCAAGGATAGAGTTGAAATTGAAGCAAAACAACAAAACAAACCCTTCCAAAAAAGTACAGTGGGCAAACAATCAGAGGCACTCTGAATGAATTAAAAGTCCTTTATTTATTGTGGGTTTGTTCACAGCGCTTTAATACAAAACTTAAGCAGCTATAGCCTGGAGTTGTCCTACCTTCCTAGTTTGTAACTGCACAATGCACCCAGAAACTATGGCCACAAAGTTAATTCAGAAACGTGCCATTATTCTATGTTAATCTATCATTTTAACATTACATTGATGTTGAAATGAAATTACTTAATATTTGAATAGACATTTTCGTTTTGGCTAGTGAAATTGGTTGGTGGCTATAACTTTGGAATGCACTAGTGACCGGTGACCAAAGGTTTCTCAAGCCATGCTCACAATTGATACAAATGCTTTAGGTTTCTATGAACACATTTCACTTCATTACTTATAAAGAAAAAAGGTACATGGCCTTTAATTATCACACAATACAAATCAAAATCGCAGTATATGTGTCACGAGCTGCAGGAGGAGGACTTTATTGTGTTGTGTTTTTAAACTTATCTGCATGTCCTTTTATCGACACTGCAGGATGTTGATTGCCACCTCCCGTCCCCCGCTTGTGCCAGCCCCACGTGACTGCAAGTACGGGCAATTAGGAACACCTGAGCCTAGGGCCTACAAAAGCATGAACCAGAGGACGGGGGAAGAAAAAGGCGGAAAGGGAGGGGACAGGGGCACGTTGGGGGCCGCGGGAGCCATAGCTGGCGAGGGGCGACCTGGGACATAGGAGCCATCTGGAAACGAGGACAGGAGACCGGAACGGGACGGACCCAGAGACGAGTAGTAACGTGGCGTGGAGAACGGATCCGGACAGACACGGCGGGATCGAGCGGCCAAGCCAAGAGACCGCTCCTCCGGGCTTGCGTGTCCCGAGGAGGGCCCTGCTTACCTCCGCCAGCTACCTGGGACCGGCCAGACCCCTATCCTGGAAACGAGGACTGAACAGTGACACTTTACCATTTTAGTCTGGTTTTATTCTAGTTTTACTGTTTTTTTATTTTTATTTTTAGCTTTTATTATTTTTTTACAAATACATTTTATTCCCCCTTTTTTAACTGCCTTTTTATTGGTCGCACGCCGCACCTTTATTTTTTAACTTGTGACATGTGAAAGTTTAACCTGTTGAAGTCTTATTGTGGTCTGTTGCTGAGAGAAGATGGAACTCTCTGGTGTAGCTTCAGAGTCGTATCCATCAGAGGCTGCTGTGGCTGGTCCATAGTGTTTGTCTGAGCCTGAATTCACATTAAAAACACAATCTGTAGAGCGCAGAGCAGGTTTCCTTGTAGGAGCACAGCTGGAGATCATCACTGATATAAAAGGGCACAGGTGGAGCACATAAACTGCTGATGATGGCTAAAAACATTAACAATAAAGAAACCTAGCTGTAACACCTCAGGAGAAAAGTGATTTGCCAAAATTATATGTAAATTGCTTCCTTTTTAACTATTGTGTGATCGAACTTTTACTTTTTTACAGAAACTGAAAATTGGTTCATGTGTTTCAGTTTGAGCACATTAATGCACTAAGGCATTCATTTTGATTATTTTGTTTCCTAGTGAATGAAATTTGTTTTGACAAATGTATGTACAAATAAGAACATCACAAATGGACAACAACTCATGTACGACTGAGAACCTTCACAAACGAATCACAAAGTTAGGTTTTTATCAGTTAAACGTAGCCACAGCCCGCCCCTTTCTCTCTCTGGCCAACAAGGGGACAGTGATGCATGCTTTTATCACCAATCATATGGACCATTGCAATCCCTTGCTTTCTGGTCTTTAAAAGTGTATTTCAGGTTTACAACTTTTACAAAATTCAGCAGCACGTCTCCTGACTAAGAACAGGAGGCGGGAGCGTATTACACCGGTTCTAGAATCACTGCATTGGCTCCCTGTGTGTTTCAGGATCGGTTTTTAAGTGTCTTAATGGTCTTGGCCCTTCTTATCTCTCAGATCTGCTTTTACCTTATGAACCTTTTGCAGCCCCTGCGCTCCTCCAGCAGCCGGCTCCTAGTCATTCCCAAAGTCAGGAAACGCACTCCCTGTGAGGCGTCTTTCCAGTACAATGGCCCTCTCCTTTGGAACAGCCTGGTGGAGGAACTCAGGACCACAGAGAACGTTCATGTTTTTAAGAGCAGGCTCAAAACCCACCGTTTGAGTTTAGCTTTTAATTCATATTTATACATTTTAGACATTTGTTATTCTATTATTTTTAATTTTCTGCTATTTATTAATTTTAGTCCTATTTATTAATTCTATATTCTGATTCTTCTATATGATCATTTTATTAGATTTTGGAGTTGTCTCTTTTAGACTTTGTTATTGTTTGTGCTATTTTTAGGTTCTTCCAGTGTTTCCTCTGAGGGAGCCCTTGGTTGTCGGGTCTGGCTGCCGGGTGTTGTCCTGTGGGTACCCAAATGGAGGTGCGGTGTATGAAAAGCATTTTATAAATAAACTTTGATATTTAACAATCTTTATTTAGTCTATAGCACACTCCTGTTTGTTAATGGTTTTCTGAACATTGTCAGCGTTCTGTAATTACAATAGAAAGCAGTTCTTAAATGTTTTTAGCTTTTATTACATTTTGAAAGTGTTCTTCCCACTTCCTTCTCACTTTGTGGAGCAAAGCCTGCACCTCCATCTTCATCACCCTAGACGCCCCCAACATCCTGGGGGGAAAAGACAAATAATTGTATGCCTCTTTACAGCCAGCCAGTATTAATTCTGTTTTATACAACACGCACGGTTTGTCTTCTATGTTGCTGCTGTTTGAGGGAGTTGTGTAGTCTGTACTGTCTGAAGAAAAAGAAATTGAGACATTACATACAGCATAAAGAAAGAAAATGGTAAACAAAAGGGAAGTTTAATAGAAATTAATTTGCCAGTTAACAGTCTAATCATTTTTTATTTATTTTTAAGCTTGTAAATCACTTTGTCAGCTTACCGCAGTTTCATTGGCTCTCAAAACCTCTGCAGTCTCATTCAGCCTTCCTTCTGTCTGCAACATAGGAAATGATCAAGAATCACTTTTGGTCAATTGGGACTGTGACAGTGTGGCCTCCAGGGGGCGTTCTTGCAGCGGACAAGTTTTAAAGAAGAGCACATCAAAGGTTAAACTGACTCATTTTCCACCAGAACATGTAATGGCAGCATCACTAAAATTGGCATCCACTAATACATGATTAAAGTTTGATACCGTTATCTCCTTGATTGATTGATTGATATCCTCTTCACTCTGCGGCGCAAACTCTGAATTATTACTTCCAAAAGGATGCCAATCCTGGAAGAATGTAGAAATGCAAAGGCCTTGTCATGAACATATTTCTTTACAGCAAGCCTAATATAAATGCCATTTCATATAGCCTACATTAGCTCGTCTGGCTCTTGTTTTGAGTAGCTGCATGATCTGAAGAAGAAAGAAGAAATTTTTTAATTTTTACCTTAAAGGTCCTGTACCTGTGTTTTTTGTTTCTTTTCTAGTATCCCATTTTATTTGTTCATTGTTGAGTCGTTTCTAACATCTCAGTTCTTCACAGGGATAAAGTTATCAACGCATTGCACAACTTTCAGGGACACTGTCACATTAATGTTAACTTAATGCCTTGCACTGTACCTTTTTGCTAAAGAAAAGTAAATAAATGAGTCCAGGGCCTTGGCCACTATTACGCCTCCAACAGCTGGTGGTTGCACTTTGAACCTCAGTGTTTGTTCAAAGACAAATCAGGACGAAAAAATCAGAAAAAGATGAGGCTTGCTCAAGTTTGCTTGGGTCTGTCTCCTGTAATGTTGTAGTTTATTTCAGGGTTGTCAGCTTACCACAGTTTCGTTGGCTTCTGGTATTCCTGCAGTTTCATTCAGGCGGTTTTCCTCTGTCTGCTGCATAAAAGAAACGGGTTCAAGGATCACTTTGAGCCCTTTGGGAGACCTCTATGACAGACTGTGAACCTCAAGGTTTGCAGTTTGTGCCACAAAAACACACAGACTACATTAAAGTGCACAGGACAGCTTCACCAGAACATGGTTTGCATACATACAATTTGACCTACTTTTTCTTGTTTGATATTTTGTGCTTAATGCTATTTCACTTCCACAGCAGTGTGCCACAGCAGAATTGTAACATGACACAGTTGTTATGCAAGCACACTGTATCAATGGGCCATAGTTGAATCCCAATTAAAGTACAAATATGCAATTCAAACATCAGTGATACATGGCAAAACATAAAACTAAATCCATACTTACATTATTCTGTTCAACCAAGACTTCGGTTTCATTTCCATACTCTCCTTCCGCTGGATTGATGCAGCCTAATCTAGACTAAATTACAGCAATTAGCGATACTCAAATTATAGCATTTTCAATCTTGAACAGGAACCCAACTTTACAAAACCAAATGGGGTAACTTTTCATGAAATTACCTGCTGTGATCCTGCCGTTTTGCAGACGTTCTGTAAAGGTACACAGTGTTATAAACATGTAGAAGATTAGTAAACTTTCAAAATCTTGTGTTCCTTACCGTTAGAGGTTTTGCCAAGAGGGCAAGAAATAATCCACACAGACACACGATTGTTATCCCCTTCATGGTGAAGACTGTACTCCGTGTTGGTGTATGTGGACACTGAGATGAGCCACTTTTCTGTTTGCAGTCTGCAGTGTTTGATTTCAAGGTCCATTTGCATAATGTTTGTCTTTCCAAGTCTTTAGTTGGTTATCAGAAATATACTAGATAAACTGTCCGGAACTGCTGGCTCCGCTTCCAATTCGTTTTTAATAAAAAATGGTACAATAGAAAATAGAAGAAAAAATAAATGCAGGCCTAGGCTCTTTACGTTCTCTAATGGCAAGTTTGCCCATTCTTCTTGGCAGAAAGTCTCGAGTTCTTGTAAATTCCTGGCCTGTCTTGCATGGACTGCACCAGAGTGGTTCAATGATATTGAGGTCAGGAGACTGAGATGACTCCAGAACGTTCACTTTATTCTGCTGTAGCCAGTGACAGGACAATTTGGCCTTGTCTTGGATCATTGTCATGTTGGGACATGACAAGTGTGTCCCATGTGCAGCTTCCGGTAAAATTATCCTTCAGTATTCTTTGACAACATAAAGCAGTCATCTTCCCATCATTTTGACCATGTGTCCTGTTCATTTTGTAGCTCACACATCCCTGTGTTTCACAGAATGGTGCACCTTTCATCATAGGCCTTGGTTCACACTTTAGATTACTGACCACTACCTACTGTGTACTAACAATACCTACTGTGTACTAACAAGGTTAACACTTTAGATTACTGACCACTACCTACTGTGTACTAACAAGGTTAACACTTTAGATTACTGACCACTACCTACTGTGTACTAACAAGGTTAACACTTACATTACTGACCACTACCTACTGTGTACTAACAAGGTTAACACTTTAGATTACTGACCACAACCTACTGTGTACTAACAAGGTTAACACTTTAGATTACTGACAACTACCTACTGTGTACTAACAACATCGTACATCTCTGTGTCTCCTGATGACACAAGGCCACTGGATGCACTTTTTAACTGTATTTTAGATATCAAATCATGGATGGCAGAAAACTTTCTCCAGCTCAACCAGGACAAAACTGAAGTTCTAGTCATCGGCCCTGAGACCCAGAGAGAGAAACTTTTACCCAAACTACAGTCACTGTCTTTTAATCCTTCCTCACAAGTGAAGAACCTGGGTGTGATTTTTGACTCTGAGCTGACTTTTATTCCACATATCAAGAACATCACAAAGTTAGGCTTTTATCAGTTAAAGAACATAGCCAGAGTCCGCCCCATGCTCTCTCTGGCCAACACGGGGACAGTGATGCATGCTTTTATCACCAATCGTATGGACTATTGCAATGCCCTGCTTTCTGATCTTCCCAAAAAGAGTATTTCAGGTTTACAACTTTTGCAAAACTCGGCAGCACGTCTCCTGACGAAGACCAGGAGGCAGGAAAATATTACACCGGTTTTAGAATCATTGCATTGGCTCCCCGTGTGTTTCAGGATCGATTTTAAGGTTCTTCTAATGGTTTTTAAGTGTCTTAATGGTCTTGGCCCTTCTTATCTCTCAGATCTGCTTTTACCCTATGAACCTTCGCGGCCCCTGCGCTCCTCCGGCAGCCGGCTCTTAGTCATTCCCAAAGTCAGGACACACACTCACGGCGAGGCATCTTTCCAGTACATTGGCCCTCGCCTTTGGAACGGCCTGCCGGAGGAGCTCAGGGCCGCAGAGAACGTTCATGTTTTTAAGAGCAGGCTCAAGACCCACCTTTTTAGTTTAGCT
>OMNZ01072050.1:4091-21850 GCA_900303255.1 Lesueurigobius sanzi | reverse complement strand
TAACCCTAACCTTAACCCTAATCTTATCCTAACCATAATTACAATTTAAATAAACTTAATGGAGCTAACTAAAAAAGCCCCACTAGGAGTGTCACCCAATGAGAATGCACGGGGGGCGGGACTTATGGCACCCCCATTAAAAAAGGGTCAGTCAAAATAGTATCGTAACTGTAGCTAGTGAATTGTAAACGTAACTTGTGAAGTGAAGAAGAAGCATAAATGTTAGTTTTATGTTTACAATATTTTTTTTTTCATTTACGATTTTAGAGTTACATTTACAGTTTTCTCTTTATGTTTACAATAATTACAACCTTCGTTTACAATACCTCTTTTACGTTTACGTTCCAGCAGACCCTAATTTGACGCCATAGAAAACAAGTCCGGGATGGCTAATAGTGTTTGCTCTGTCATTTTCAGCAAGGATTCAAAGGTTTCCAGATCGACCCTAAGAGCCACGACGCTGTGGTGCCCTTTGAGTTCAATGGGAATAAGTATGAGCTGAGTCACGGGTCCGTGGTGATCTCTGCCATCACCAGCTGCACCAACACCAGCAACCCCTCCGTCATGCTCGGGGCAGGTAGGTGGGACAACCAGGCTTTAAAACAGACTAAGGAACTAGTTGAAAAGCTGGTTCTGCCTTACACCCTGTAAAAAGTAAAGTAAAGCAACTTTTTGAAACTCCCTTAACATACACTAATGTAAACAGACATAAGCACAAGTAAAGTATTTAGCAGAGTAAAAATGTCTTATTGCACAGGGCTGTTGGCCAAAAAGGCGATTGAACATGGCCTGAGTGTGAAGCCCTACATTAAGACCAGCCTGTCGCCGGGAAGTGGAGTGGTCACATACTACCTGAAGGAGAGCGGAGTCATGGACTATCTCTCACAGCTTGGGTACGGTTTTGAAAAGATCTGTTCGTTACGCTGCCAATTATGTGTTGTGGGTTTGTATACAGCATTCAAACTAAACATTGTTCTGTTTCTGTTTGCAGATTTGAAGTGGTGGGCTATGGCTGCATGACCTGCATAGGAAACAGTGGGCCCCTTCCAGAACCAGTGGTGGAGGCCATTACACAGGTTCTCTTTTTAATAATTGTAAAGGGCTCAAATTGGCAACAAAATTTAAACTTGTATTGTCCATAAATGGAATAGTTATTAAAATTAAAGCCGATAACGTACAAAAAGTTGCTGTCTTGCCAGAGTTTATTTAATGTCCGAGGCCGACACATGAAGTTGGGTAATCTTTTAATAAAATGCACTCTTTTAAAATACATCCTTTTTTTCATTCTTGTCCAGTATATTTGCGCCAACAGAAAAGCTAAGGGTCACTGTCTGCTGTCCTGTGTGTTTGTAGGGGGACCTGGTGGCCGCTGGGGTCCTCTCTGGGAACAGGAACTTCGAAGGCCGAGTTCACCCCAACACCAGAGCCAACTACTTGGCCTCCCCTCCTCTGGTCATCGCTTACGCAATCGCTGGCACCGTCAGGATAGACTTTGAGACGCAGCCCATAGGTGAGTCGAGCTCGTCTTGCGTCATTTATCGAGCACATGTAGAGTTCACTGCGTTTAGAACAACCCCCCTCAAAATGACCACGCAAACAATATGGGACCCCACTGAAAAATATACATAGTGTTAGGGGTCATTTTAATTCTTCATTCTTGGAAAATAAAGACATTGATCAACTAGTTGTACTGCAGAAATTTGGCAAAAATAAAAAAAATAGAGTCTAGGCTGCTGTTTGGGCAGAAATGATACACAACTTTTGAGTCAGTTTTATCAAAAAATGTTATTTAATATGGAAATTAATATTAAATACGCATCAATTTGTGGCTTTTTTGGCATTAAAAATGTAGTATTTGGGCATTAAAATGGCATTAAAAAGCATTAAATTTGACTTTCTGCTACCGGTATAAACCCTGTGTAGATTTGGGGCATAGTTTTAGCCTCATTACTTCAAATTTAGTTTTAGTCGATGTTTAGTCAGCAAAAATGACTGAGTAAAATTTATGACAAATATTTCAGTCAAAGAAATGAACACTGGATTGTATCAAGCAAATAAAATGTATTTGCACGGTTTATTTTATTATTTGACCTCAATTCTTGAATCTAGACTCTACACTAGACTCAAGCTCATGAAATTGATACAAATGTTTTATCGTTTGATACACGGCATCAGCAAAAGTCTGAGTTTACAAGATAATAATGAACAAAACACACTTCGATCCACTACTAGAAAAACAACATCATGTATAGGGCCTTTTAATAAATGCTCTTCTTTTTTCTAATTGGTTTGCTTCTTCTGCTTTAGCTCTTAACAATGAAGGCAAGGAGGTGTATCTTAGAGACATCTGGCCGACCCGAGAGGAGATCCAGGCTGTGGAGCGAACGTTTGTTATTCCATCAATGTTCAAAGAGGTCTATGAGAAGATTGAGGTTGGTCGGCGTATGCCCCGGCTATGTTTTGCTGGAAGGATCACGGGCTAAAAATGCTGATGAGTTGTTGTATTTGCTATTGCAGAAAGTCAACGAGCGCTGGAATGCTCTGGTCGCTCCGTCGGACAAGCTGTACACCTGGGACCCCAACTCCACCTACATCAAGTCGCCTCCGTTCTTTGAGGGTTTGGTAAATAACGATGCATACAAGAGCTGAATGAGTATTAAATGTAAAAACTTGCAAAAGGGCATATATACTTATTTTCTAGATTACTTTTTGCAGTGTAGTGTTGTAGGGAGGGAGGGAGGGAGGGAGGGAGGGAGGGAGGGAAAGAGGGAAAGAAGTTACTAACGATAGTACTAAGAAAGTGCACATGTTTAAATAAGAACTCTGCATTTTGACAGTTACCATAGTGACCACCATGGGATTTTCAGCTGCCCACCACCTCAATTTAAAGCTATAGCCTCTTAGGAATGTTACGATGTCATTGATTTTGTGTGTGTGTGTGTAGACCATGGACCTGGAGCCGCCCAGGTCAATCATCAACGCCCATGTGCTGCTGAACTTCGGAGACTCGGTCACCACAGATCACATCTCTCCAGCTGGAAACATCGCCAGGAACAGCCCCGCAGCTCGTTACCTCACCAACAGAGGGTCAGTAAACAAGGACCCAGAATATTGTATGAGCAGTATTTGAGAAAAATCTGTACACGCACGTCGATGTGTAAGTCAGTGTCTCGAGCGTTTGAAGCACAAATTGAACACAAACGAGTAAATGGTGCATTGCAGGCGTTAAGAAGTGGAGCTCGACCCCCCCTCGCTCGACAGGCTGCTGTGGACTTGTGCACTTTAACCAATCAGGGATAAAGCTGTGACCTTGATTAATGAGCGAGAGGAGAAACGAGCAACAACCTTTTGTTGCTGGCCAAGGACATGAGCTGCATCTAAAATGGAAACAAAATAGCTCCTTCCTCCTGTTCCTTAACCTTTGAGAGCTACGTCCTGGGGTCAACAATAAGATCCCTCAGCAGTTAGGAACAGGAGCTTCATCTGAACATTTGTACCAATCTGAACCTTCCTCACCAGGAAACAGCAGGGGAACAGCTGATTAAAATAACTCACTTACCCACACTCCAGACTACAAAAAACACTCTTTATTCTACTACTGCACACCACTGACTTGTCAACAGGTTTTCAATAAACAGAACTTTATAAACCTCACGCAGTCATCACTGACTGAGCCACGATAATTATATGAAGCCAGACAGAAAACGGACAATAATAAAACGTAGTTTCAGACTCCCCTCTATCAGATATAAAATGCTCTGGACAAATATTCCACCAAATTCCTCTGCATGTTTTTATCTGAGCTTACAGCACGTGGCTAATTTGCATATTAAGTATAGATTCTGAACTAAAACAAAAGTAGTGCAGATGTCTTTAAAGACTGAGGCTTTTCTGTGGCGAAGACGCATTTTGTCACTTTTATAAAGTTTGTCTTTTCATTTTATTGAATTCAATGAGTGTCTGTCAATCATAAACGGTGTCCGTGGCCAGCGTGCAGAGATCGGTAATTTTCAGAAACACTCTAGAGAGAAAACTGCAAGGATTGTGGGATGCCTCAAGCTCCTGACGCTGGTGAGGAAGCTCCAGCAGTTCCTATGCTAAAGGAGCTATGATAGGAAGCATCTCTGCTCCTTTCCTTGCTCCTTCCTAATTGAACTGTTGAATTTAGACACTCCTTGTCATGGCGGTTGATGACGCACGTCCGGGTCAACAATAAGGAGAGGGAGCTTCCTAGCCTTATTTTCCCATTTTAGATGCAGCCAGAATTTGTGAGATCAATAAAGAACTATCTTTTCTTATCTTATCAGTTTTCTGTTTGAAAACTGGAGAAATGTTACATGGTCATCAAGACATGTTTGAAAATGATAATATCTGTTTTCATTTTCTTGTGCTCCAACAGACTAACCCCGCGTGAATTCAACTCGTACGGCTCCAGGCGAGGGAACGATGCCATCATGGCCAGAGGGACCTTCGCCAACATCCGACTGTTTAATAAATTCCTCAACAAACAGGCTCCTCAGACCATCCACCTGCCCACTGGAGACACCGTGAGCTCCCTTTGGCTTACATCTTTATATGTTACTGAGCATGTGACCTAAACTGTAGCTGTTGTTATAGATGGACGTGTTCGACGCTGCTGATCGGTACCAAAAGTCTGGGGTTCCTCTTCTAGTATTAGCCGGGAAAGAGTATGGCTCAGGAAGTTCAAGGGACTGGGCAGCAAAGGGACCATTTTTACTGGTGAGCAACGTGAAATCTTACCCTGTGTTAGTAATGTAATCTAATGTTGTAGTTAAAGGCCCTATACTGTTTTTTTTCTTTCATTTTTTTTCTAGTAGTGGAGTGAAATTTGGGTTTACAATATACTACAGGGGGACAAACCAAACATTTGTGGAAATAATGGTGTGCATTAAATTCTAGAGCATTAGTATGAACTTCATGAGCCTGCAGGCTGACACATAACGGCCAATCACCGCGAATGTGACCACACAGCGCGAGAAGCAAGTTGTTGTCAAAGTTAGAGACTTAGCTTCGTCTTGTTGCAATTTTGCAAACATTGCTAACGCTGACCCAGGAGACCAATAAACGCCTGCTTCGGCAGAGTCTACAAGTGTCAGTGAGGAACAGATCAGCGCTAGTAAGAAACGTGAGTGCACACCTTCAAAAACGGCTCTTATTGTGGTTTAAATATATTCCCACGTTACTTAACACAAACAAGAGACCGAAAGAAGTGGGTGTGGTTGACCGGGCTCGGTTTTTGGTTGCATTTCTGCCATGGTGACCCTGCAAGTTCTATGAAGTACTTAAAACTCATCCCTGTGAAGGACCAGGATGTTCGAAATGTGTCAGGAAAGTTGAGAATGGGTCTTTACACAACTATGAATTTTATTAATTTGCTCCCTATTGCAGTGTTTCTGATTTAAAAACATGAAAAAAGATCAGGTATAGAGCCTTTAACAGCAGGTTTAGGAAGTATTCATACTCCTGAAAGAAGCATTTATTGAATTGTGACAATCAAAATGTTAGATATAGATTTTTATGATCTTAGCGTTTCTGAAAAGCTCATATGTGGCTCAAACTAAATAAATCAATATGAGCTACAGTATTAGGGTGGGGCAAGTAATCTACAGAGGTAAAGTCAAACTACACAGACAGAACAGACATATCAACATGAAATGCACAACACACAAGCAATAGGAAAAGTAAATACAAGCTGGGGAACCATAACAGCCCCTCTGTAAACTTTACTGAATGTTGAAAAACGGATACGACGTTAGCATCAGACTAATGTAATGAAAGCCACTGTATAGGCTTCACTGTGCTGTTGTTTTGCCTTTAGGGTATCAAGGCGGTGTTGGCAGAGAGCTACGAGCGTATCCATCGCAGTAACCTGGTGGGGATGGGGGTAATCCCTCTGGAGTACCTGCCTGGAGACACCGCAGACAGCCTGGGCCTCACCGGCAGAGAGAGATACACTATAGTCATTCCTGAGAAGCTGACGCCAAGAATGAAGATCGATATCAAGGTGATACTCTCTCTGCTTGGGGAGACTTATGTTCCGAAGGATAATATATTTCTCATCTAAAAGTTTGATTTCTTGTGCGCAGCTGGACACGGGTAAAACATTCCAAGTGCTGATGAGATTCGACACCGACGTTGAACTGACCTACAACCACCACGGAGGAATCCTCAACTACATGATCCGCAAGATGTCCCAGAACTAAGCGACAGCGGGCTGCACCGACTGAGAGACGCACAACACGGCTCTGGTTCTTCTGACCGCTCAGACTGGCCTCTATCCAGACTCGTTCCCTCCGGAGCTGCTGAAATCCCGAGGTTAGACGATGCTGCTATGTGTACATGTGAACTTTATGAGGACACTGTCGGGTCATGAAAGCCGTAGGAGCCAGAGATTGCATTATGTTTCGTCTTTGGCTTTAAACATGCACTACTTCGATTTGCAGAGGCAGAGGTAGGATTTTATGTCGTGCTAATATGCAGTAATGCTCGTACAATGCACTAGTTTCATCCACATCCAATCACTTCATGTCCATGTGTGTCCAAATCCTGTCTCTGACCATCACCCATCTATATTTTATTGTTGACTGGTTGCCTTAATAAATGTATTGTGAACTTTGCTCAACATCGTCATCCAATTTAACTGAAAATGTAAAATAATAAATTGATTTTATGGAGTAATTATTTTCTCCGGACAATTTGTATTTATTTAATGGGACAGTACATATTAATGAACGTAAAATATGTGAATATGGCAGATTGCAGGATCTGATATCACCAAGTAATAAAGAACCCAGGACCAATGTTACAGCCAGCCCCAATCAGGGGGGAAAACCTGACACAGGGAACGGTCTGCTGTAATTTGATAGATCTGAGTTGGTTTGTCTGAAAATCTACCTAAACCTAACCCTGAACCTAGCCCTAACACTAACCTTAAAGATTTCCCTGTTCCTAAACTTAATTTTTGTCATATCTCAAGTTTTCAAAGCACACCGTCCCTTCCCTTATCTAGAAACAACTGACCCCTGATTGGCTGGTTGTAACATTGGCCCTTGACTCTTACAGATCCTACCTGCAGGTCAGGTTATAGCCATGGGCTAATTTCCATCTGCTGTCCCTAGACAGGCTGATGTGAAAAAAATCACATGAAACATTTAACTGTCACAAAAACTGTCTTATGTTATGTTAATTTAATTACCTTGGGCACATAGTCCCAGGCAGTGACCACCAAAAGGTGGCATTGGGGCCAAATCGGGGCCCGCAGAGCTCCCATGTGACCCTTAGACGTCCAAGCAGATCTCTGCTTCCACCTGCATTTACTTTTAGAAAAGTAAATGCAGATGGAACCAGAGACCTGCTTGGATATACATTTTTTTCTATTATTTCTATTAATTTTGTGAATTTCATGAAAGCTGCTGGGCCCATAGTCTCTGCACTCAAAGAAATAAGTGTGATTAATTGAAAATGTCCTCATAACCCTGTTAATGAAATGTAAAACACTGTTGTTGGTTTCATTTAATCAAATGAATGTAATGTAATCTTATTTGTTCACGGAAACATTATTTTACATTTAATTAACAGGGTCATGTGGAAAAGGTTCCAAAATGTTTCATTAATTGTAATTGAATCATAAATCCAAAGCTTTACACACATTTCTTAAAGAACAAAAAAGGCTTTTGGATAAATGTAATTAGTGACCAATGGTACACCAAAGTGGTGTCCGGGTTCCCTGGGGGTCCTCAGAGACACTGCAGGGGGGCCTCCAAAGGTTGTCCACAAATCACATCAAAATAGAGTTTATAATGCAATTTATATCTATGTGAATGTATTGTCACTGTTTCCTGGTATTGTTTATGTAAAACTAACTGAAATCCATTGAAAAACAATGACATTTAATTGATTTATTGCCTTTTAAATGGTGTGAATTCTTATCATCGGGGCCCCTTTGGATATGAAAGGGGGACAGGACACTCTCAAGTTTGAGAATGACTGGTGTAAGGGATTGCCTTAGTCATATTTCAATTTTGAAAATTCATACTTTAATGTCAAGACGACTTGATACACCATGTAATGCATTAAAAAAATGTTACTAAAATATGTTGAGTGGAGAGCACAAGGCAATCACTGAGACATTGGTGCCGTTTCTGTCGTATTACCACTAACAAGTTTGACTGACAGGGTATTTCAACCCATGGAACATTGGATTTTTAAAATATTTTTTTTTCAAAGCTGTTGATGGTTATAGCTGAATTTAAATGAATTTCATAAGTGTAATTCACCTTTGGACCACCAGATGGCAGTTTTGCTCAGCCAGATGAAAAAACAAATATTTGAATAAATATGTAGCCAATGCAGGTTTTATGTTTTATTATCCTCCATATACTGTACCCCAAGCAATATTTCACTCTCAAAATACGCTCATCTTTGCACTAAATGCAGATTAAACCATTAAAAGAAAGAATCCAAATGGGCTCCTTTGTCATAATCACACATTTTATTATATCTTTTACCACACATCAGACTTGTCCCACCACAACATGATACACCATTGTACCACCAGGAATCGCAAAAAGAGGGAAAAACTCCTAACAAAGCTAGAGAAGGATTCAACACCAAATATATTAACTACTCTTAACCCCATTTCTTTGTTTCAGTTACACATGTCCAAACCAGAGCGAAGTGCACCTTAGTCTACGACAGGAAAACTAAACACGCAAAGAGACTCCCCAAATAAGACGATAAAAAAGAAAATATGAAAAGAATATAATCTGTGGTCCCATGTAAAACCATTGTTGGAACTGTACACGCGCTTCAGGCAACGGGTCAAAAGTGGGGGGACAAGTTACTGCATCAATGTCACGATAGAAAAAACCCAAAAAGTACAAGAGCTGAGTAGATGCACATGATGAAAAACCAGCCTCCTGGAATGGCTTTGTGTATTAGTTACATTCACCAAGAAATGTCCCCTTAAAACACGTTAAAACTGGTCGTAAACATCTCGAGTTACATGTAAAATGAATAAGTTTACATTTAAAGATTGAAATTGTACATCAAAAAGCAAAAAAAAACCCTCTACAACCAGCAGAACTAAAGCGGTCTACATGACAACTGTTAAAATAGAGCGGTTTTCTCTTTTTCCTCACAACAGTAGTTACAAATAGTTAGTGTGCGATATTAAAAGACGGTCACTAAATGATGGCTCCGGTGGATGGACCAGTGTTTGTCCGTCCAGCAGCGACGCTATGTAAACAACACACTGAGAGGGGGGCGGAGCTAGAGCTAGAGACGGGGCGGGGATTGGTCAAGAGGGCTTTGATGGACGTGTAGAGAGGGGGAGGGTCTTGGCGCGGGGTCCCCTGGAGAAAGAGTATTTCAGCTGAAGACAGAAAACAGAATTAGGATTAGATTTCAACATCTGTGCGTTGATATTTTATGATTTCATATAATCAGCCCCGATTGCCAGGGCTGATGAGGATTTGGCCTGGCTCGCCCCCTACAGCCTAAAGTGGGAATCACATGGTAAAAATAAACCTGTGGCTCGTGGCACGATGGAGTTGCTGTGTCCACGCTACGAGACAGAACGGCTCAGAATCAGAACTGATCCAGTATTGGATTATTGGTTTCATTTGGAGGACAGTTTGGGGGTTTGAACAATGACGTAATTGTTCCAGGAAGTAGAAAACGAAGCACCGCAGAAGTCAACATGAAGGGACCAACGCAATCAAGGATTAATTCAAAATAGGGATGTCCCGATCCGCTTTTTTTAACTTCCGATCTGATCTGATATTTTAACACTTCCTGTTTGCCGATACCGATCTGATACAGTCTTTTTGTATTAATTCAATCTTTTGTAATAATTATTATAATGTGCCCTATTGCATATTACAGTTGGATATTGGCACCAACTGGTCAGTCTATTACAGGCCTGTCTTTTATAAACACTTATTTAGCTTTTAATTTTAAATTAGATTGTAATGTTGGGTAATATTAAAGGGACTATACCTGATTTTTACCTAGTGGTGGAATAAAAATTAATTTTTGTCATCCTTTAGTGTATTGCAAACTCAGTTCATCTAAATATAAAGCATTTATTGTCAATTTCATGGTTTGCAGGCTAGTTTTGTGGCATTTCTTTGACTATGACCCTAAAAAGTGACCCCGCCAGTTGTGAAATGTGCGCATGAACTCGACGTGTTCGGAAAGTTGGGAATGTATTTGGACCACAATTAATTTATTTTACTCGCTCCCTCTTTCATTATTTGTAATTTAAAAAATGATCAAAAATCAAGTATAGTGCCTTTAAGGCTAACCTAGGGATTTTACATTAAAAGTTTTGAATATATAATTTCACAATTGTAAGCTCCTTTGAAAAAAAAAAAATATATATTTTTATTATTATTATATAGGCATTTTTTTTTCTTTTTTATTGTTGTAGCTCTTCAGACCCAAACCTTAACCCACCTTTGGACCCAACTGAGTGCACCCTTTCCTTCTGCCGCTGCATGCGTGGCTTTCTCTCTTTCATCTCTCCCTCCCTCTTTCTCTCTCTCCCTCTCGATCTGCCCCTGTCCATTTCCAGCCATGCGGTGCTGTTTCCCAAAGCGGAGGAAAGGTATTTATAACCAGGATTAACCAGGTCTAAACCAGGCCCAAACCTGGTCTGAACCAGGTCTAATCCAGGACTCTGCCTCCCGCTGCACAGCACTGTCTGTTTTATCTGCTGCCGTTTGCAGAACTAGTTTATTGGTGGCAGTAGGATGTGCTGTTGTAAACCTGCCTGAATCTGCAGCGGCTCCGGGCTGCAGGTCTAACCGCTCTAACAGGTTCACTGCTGCATTGAACCCAGTGTTAAACCTGCAGACCGGAGCCGCTGCAGATTCAGTCATTGAATCTGATTATATCCGATACTGCCAAAGTAGCCGGATCGGCTGCCGATCCGATACTGAATATGGGATCGGGACATCCCTAATTCAAAACTGTGTGAATGAAGTGAAATACTGCTCCAGGTCTGTTTTTGACGAGGAACAATGTTATAACATGCAATATAACAAAGCCCCAAAAAAGTTTAGCACATGTCTCCTTTAAGGCTGTGATGTGATTATCGTTAAGCGACTTACTTATTCATTTGCAACGTGTTAAAACATTATGCTGGATGTAAACACTTGTTTTTTTTGTTTGTTCTAACGCTAACTTTAAAGGTACAGTGTAACATTGTAGATTATACTGCAGCCAGCAATACAAAACACATGCTCCTAATGACCAACTGCACACACTAAACACTGCAACAAGCCTTTATTACAATAGTAGGCCTTTTAATGTTGATTATATATTTTGTCATATTATTATGTTTTAATTTAACATTAGACATTAGTACAGAGATAAAAACTAACCTTTTACACCCATGTAATGTTTTTAAAGTTGCCAGTAATTGAATGTATCGTATTGTTGGGGACACTGCTGATCACTCGCAAAATCATGACTGGTGCGTAAGGAAGTATAAATGCATAATTGACTGCTGGGCCTGCATTTAGATGTAAAGTAACATGAAATAATTATAATTAAATTATTATAAATAGTCCCTCCCTTTGCCAGTCTCTGCAAAGAATCAGTCTCGCTGGATTACTCAGATTAATGAAATGAGCTTTCCTGTGAACAGGGAACTAGGTGGAGTTTTCAGGTCCAATCAGGAGAGGGACCCTGAGGGAGTTGGATCATTTACTTTTAAAAATATATCTATCCTCATTTTGCAATATAATGGACTTCTGCTTCAAGACTTTTAAGAGACTAATAGCTAATTAGCTGTGTGCTAAATTGAAGTTCTATCAAAAACGTTTATGAAGTTATAAAAGCATTTTACTGTAATTTGAAATGGTCTTTCTTGTAAAATATTCTCTGTGGTCAGTAGCCTCCGTCGTGACTTTAAACTCGTAATATTTACAATATTTACATTTACATATGTTCATTGGGAGTTTTACTTCCAGCCCTGGGAGGAGGGCGGACTGTTGAGTTCCATTGTGGGGGAGTGTCGAGAGCGCAACAGCCATGTTTGTCAAAGTAGAAATATCTCAAAAATGGTCAAAGGTTGACCTTTTTATTGCTATTATCCAAGAAATATGAAACTTCAGTAGCTAAAATGATGATGGCAATGATCTCTAAATGAGTGCAGCGCTGTGGCCTCACTTGATGGGTACAGTGGGTGATCCGGAGCGGTGGAAGTGGATGTTTTGCCACTTGCTGTCGCGGCGGTGCCAGATGCGAGTCTCCTCTGACTGCATGGTGCGGGGCAGACCGTTGGCGTCGATGTACTGGGTCAGCCTGATGTAAGCGATGCAGGCCGCTTCCTCCCCGATCAGGTGCACGTGAGGGTTCAGCAGGATGGTGTGGATGGGCTGCTTCCCTTTGGACAGAGCTGGAAGAACAACGGGGCTTCATCAATGCAGCAGGAGAATAGCAAACCCTTGAAAACCGGGAACATTAATCGCCTTTATTCTAGTCATGGGAAACGATAGAAAATCGAAAATTTCCAGAATCACGTGGCTGGAGGATCTAATGCTGCGTTCCATTTACCTCGGAAGTTGGAAGTCGTAGCTCGGAATGACGTCACATCCCAGTTGAGGACGTTCCAGTTACAAAGAGTTTGTCACCAATGAATGAGGGCTATTGTTTTTAGCATTTGTTAGCACAGCGTCTGTTGTAGTTTGCACATAACACATGCATGTACAATGCAAATTTCACTACAACAGGATTTTCACATATATTTGAGTCATTGTACAATGTTCGTGGCTCATGTAGTGGCGCAAAAATAGTCTGTAGTGCTGTAAATTGACATTTCAAGACCTTCTACTGACAGCGGCGGCCATGTTGGAAATTCAACTCGGGGCTTGGGAGAATCGTCCGACTTTCCCAGTGGGAAATACGACGTCCAGTTAGACTTCCCACTTGGAAGTCAGAAATCCCGGCTTCCGAGGACAAATGGAACGCAGCATAACCTATTGCGCGTGTTTTGGGTTGAGGAGGGAAACCGGAGCACCCAGAGGAAACCCATCCAGACACGAGGAGATACATGCAAACTCCACACAGAAAGGCCTGCACGGCCCGGGAATCAAACTTCTCAGCCACTGTGCTGCCATTTAAATATTGGTTTGTATAAGAATATAAAGATAAAATACAGCTCCGTGAGAAAAGCAGAGGTACGAAACACAGAATGGAGAAAGCGCAAGAGAACGGCACCATTTCATCATCAGTTCTGTTCTGCTGCAGCCCTTTTATATGGAAATGTAATTTTCTCACATTCAGACACAGTTTCCCCATTTTATTTTTGTGACACTTACAGTTCTCAAAGTAGAAGCGGTGGAAGTCTGTGCCCTCCACCAGGTTTCCCAGAGCTTCAGGTTCGAACGACGTCAGGCCAGGGTCGCAGATCTTCCTACGAGACACAGCGCACTCATCACACACAAGAACACAAAGGATAAAACACAGACATTATGCTCTATGCTAATGGTGGTGCGCTGGAGTGACCGATCAATCATTTATGTCAGAATACAATGGGGATCCCTTTGAATTGGCATGAAGACTATTTTAGTTTATTCAAATAAACTGGGAACCTAAGACATGGTTTACAGCCATAGAATGAATTCAGCTAAAAGTTTTTAAATTTGGTTCCAAAAGGCATCAAATCTAAATTCCTGATGACTCAATTTCTTTCTTTTTTTCACACAGCTGCAGTTTCGGGTTGGGTGTTTTTCTTATTGGGCCTTCAAGCCATAAAAATGCACTCAATTTGACCAGGCCGATTTACAATTATGAAATCCGATCGATTGGACTTTTCCCCCAGAAAATCACATGCATAAACTCCAACTTTCCAACTCCAGGGTAATGATTAACTATTCAAAGTGAGCTCGACGTGTTCTGAATCAACGTGGAGCTTTTAAAACAGTTCAAGCGGACCAAAAATGGGATAGAAATAAGAATAGAATAGACTTCAAACTCACGTGTAGGCCTCGAAATCTCCATTGTTGATCGCCTCAATGAGCTGCTCTGTCACTTTGATGATTTCTTGCTTTCGGGCTGCAAACACACACACCCCCAGTTAGCCCCGTCGACTCAAACCGGCACGGGCACAGGTAAGGGAGCATGCTTTCACGTTTACAACACTGGCACAGCACGGGAGTGTGAGGGGAAACGTGGCACGGGCTGGACCAGACGACATCTACATTACCTTTCATGCTAAGAAGGTAAGCTAGGAGACAGCAGACAACAAGAGGTCACACACAGGAGACAGAAGTGCATATAGTCCGTGCGTTACCTTCCACAACCTGCTCGGTTTCATTCTGCGGGCATCTCTTCATCTGGGCGCTGACTGTGGTGCCAGCGCTTTCCATCACGAGGGTCAGTGAGAGCACCACGGCCAGGGACCACAGAGGAGACATGGCAGCGTGCGCGATGTGTGAACTCTGATGTACTGGGGGTCTTACAGTGAGCCAGATAAGGCCCAAAGCCGCGCTGGGTTCCGATTGGTCGGTTCGTTCCGACGCCTAAGGCAATAGGTTCATAGGGGACCGATGTGTAAATATTGAGACAGCTTTAGGCAATAAACTGTACTGAAGGGGACTTAACTCTGGAGGAATAAAGTATCGGTGCGGCGAAACTGGAATCAATCAGGACTTTGTTTTAGGCTGGGCTTGGAAAAACAAAACAAAAAAGATCTCGGGGAAATGGATATTGCAACATCTAACATTGCAATGTCATGTTTACATATCATTTTGCAATATATTATGCAGCGCAACTAAAAAACTATTAGAAAAGGCTGAATTATTGCGAAAAGATACACTTTCTGTCTCGTTTTGCTGCTGCCGCTCTTTTATTGTAGATTTACAGCATTTTCCGGACTATAAGTCGCTCTGGAGTATAAGTCGCACCAGCCAAAAAATGCATAATGAAGAAGAAGAAAAAAACATTTTTTGGGGAAATGTATTTACAAAATCCGAGACCAAGAACAGACACTTCATCTTGAAAGTCAAGTTAATAATAACAATAGAACAGAGAACAACAGGCTGAACAGGTGTATGGTATGTTAACGTACCATATTAATTAATATACAAGTCTCTTAATATATAAGTCGCAGGACCAGCCAAACTATAAGAAAAGGTGCGACTTATAGTCTGGAAAATACGGTGTGTATAAAATATTTATTGATGTCATAATGGAGACATTAAGTTGTTCCAGCGGCTCTTGAACACGAGCGCGCAGATAGTTAAAGAAGAACAAGGTGATTGTTCAGACAAGTCATAATACAGGGTTTATAGAGGTCAAATGTAATGGTCTTTAATGCCATTTTAATGCCCAAATACAATATTTTTAATGCTGCAAACGCCACAAATCAGTACATATTTAATATTAGTTTCCATATTCAATAGAAACTTTGATACAACAGACGAATTGTGACCAGAAATACAGTTTGATTCCTGCCAAAACTCCAGCCTAGACCCAAATTTTTGTATTTTTGACAAACTAAAATTGGTTGAGCAATGTCATCATTTTCCCTGTATTCCCATTAATAACCCTGTAATAATAGAATAACAGTGTCTCATGAATACACTGAATATAAAACTTGGAATTGGAATGGAGCATAGAAATCAAATAAATTAATAAATTAATCAATAAACAATCGTATCAGAATGTTATTTTCTGTTTTTTCCAGTTGAATAATGTCACTACTGCGTCCTAAATCAGTGACTCAGTGATGTAAGCAGTATTTCATGAAGCATTCTACTCTTACTTGAATACTTACTTGGATAGCCACTCTTTTTTCACTTGAGTAACCCACTTAACTCTTACATGAGTAAATATTTGGGCCGCTCCGGAAAAACCTGTCTTAAATAAGAAATGACTTAACAAGTGCTTGAATTAAGGGAATTGACATCAATTTTGAGGAGGTTTGGACTAAGATTGCAAGTTTAATTTTGCGTGAAATAAGAGAAATTAACTTGTACACTTCAAATAAGAAAAAAAAAAACACTTGAAATGAAACAAGAAAAGTTTGAAGGTAAGAAAAAAACTGTTCCATTGGCAATCCTCAAACCAAGACAAAATCAGCATAAACGCTCTCAATTCTTGGACTTTAATTCTTAGCCACCTTTTTAGGACCAGTGTAAAAATACAAAACAGAGTGTTGTTTAAGTTTACGGACAGTAGGTGGAGCTACAAGACTGTAGAACAGCAGCAACCAGCTACACTTTCAACCAGCTCTTACTAAATCTACTCTAGTGTGATTTACTACTACTACTATTTACAAAAAACAACCCAATCTCAGCTATTTGTGGCAAAGCAGATGGAGCACACAAGGCAAACCTCTTTTGGGAATAGGAATATAAAGAAGAGAAACTGATTGGTTTTCATTAGAGAGACGGGGTTGCAAATGCTAGTCAAATTCTAGGCAAATCATCCCACTACTCTCTACAAATCTGCACTTACACTGGAAGTCCACGGGGCCCAGGTGCGGCAGGGGCCCGCTGCTTTCTGCGCGCTCGCTGTGGGAGTCACAGTGGCACTTGTGGGTCTGGTCTGGACTAAACAGCAGGTAGACGGTCGCACAAAACAAAGCTACGTATGCCACGGCAAAGGCCCAGAGGATATACAGGAGGCACTGGTCTGAGGAGGGCCACTCTGAAGGGAACAAAGCTAAACTGGGCCAGGGGAAGAGCCACGATGATGATGATGAGGAGGAGGAGGAGGAGCAAGAGGAGGAGCGGCGGAGGAGCGGACTCTGCGGGTCTAAGTGTTTGAGGTGGTAGATGTGAGGGCTAGAGGAGCGAGAGGTGTCTGAGGCTACAGTGGGATGACAGTGGAAGAGAGAGGGGAAGATGAAATGATTATGAACTGGTGAAAGAAATATGGCAGATGCTGAAAGGTGTTGATGTACTGTATGTAGTTCCCAGAGGCTGAAGAGAACGTTATGGACAAAATATGTATAAGTATGTACAGTGAAGAAAGTAAGTATTTGAACACCCTGCTATTTTGCAAGTTCTCCCACTTGAAATCATGGAGGGGTCTGAAATGTTCATGGTAGGTGCATGTCCACTGTGTGAGAGATAATCTAAAAAGAAACATCCAGAAATCACAATCTATGATTTTTTAACAATTTTGTGTTATACAGCTGAAAATAAGTATTTGAACACCTGTCTATCAGCTAGAATTCTGACCCTCAAAGACCTGTTATTCTGCTTTTAAATAGTCCAACTACGCTCTGCTCATGATTCTAATTTAGTAGCACCTGTTTGAGGTTCTTAGCTTTGAGGCGGTGGAGACGCTGTCGGAAACTACTGAATGTTACTAATAAAGTATCACGCAATTTAACATAATTACTTTTAAAATCAAGTAATCAGCAAAGTAACTAAGTTAGTTTTTAAGGTAACTGTGGCATCACTGATTATAACACGCAGGGAAACTTGGGGGGACATATAATGGTTTATTGTGGCCTATAAACCTGCTTTTGAGCAATTCTTGAAGCCATTTCTGTGAAGGACTCATCACCAACAGTGGGAACTGTCAAGACTAATGGAAAATCAAAGCTTTCATTTTAAAGAAAGACACTGCAGGTGAATATGGAACGACGGTCCAAGGGAAATGGATCCTTCCTTTAATTGGTTTTCTCTGAGGTTTCCTCAATTTTTTTACCATGTGGTTTTTGTTTTTTTGGGGTTTTTCCTCGCCGTAGAGGAAGGTCTAAGGATGGGGGATAC
>OMNZ01072028.1:0-20752 GCA_900303255.1 Lesueurigobius sanzi | reverse complement strand
TTTATTTATACTGCAGCATATGGTAAGTCCCTGTGCGCATTTAGTGCTCTCTCTGAGCATTACATCTGTGAGCTCCACCACAACAGCCAAAGGAAGGCTCTTATCAAACTGGAGATAGTTGATTAGTTTGTAAGCGAACATGATCTCGCTGCATGGCACAAGCGCATCACGTCTCCAAATAATCAATCAACCAATCAATTTATTTTTGTAACGCCCAATATCATAACAGAAGTCATCTCAAAGGTAATAACAATTACGCACGTCCCCCGTCCCCCAAACCGTCAGGGCGCTCACCCATGGCTCTGACCCTCCTGCCCTCAGAGGGCAGGCCACTCAGCTACACTTTGCCCCACCGCCAGCTACTTATACGAACAGACTGGCACACCGGAGCGCAGGGTAAACCAGTCCGGGGCTGCACGGTGCGCGCTGTGAGGATTCCCCGAGTCCTGGAACTCACTTCGTCACAGACGTTTAGCTGGGTCGGGCAGCTTTATTAAAAGAAAAGCTGAAATTATTTTCTTAGACATAGCTAGCAACGCAAAAACCCTTGTTGCGTTGCTAATAATAATAATAATAATGGCTTACATTTGTAATGTTTGGAGTGAAAGAAAAAAACGCGAACAAGAAGAATATAAGCTACTGACAAAGAAACAAGCCCTCTGACTCGGCTATACTGCACACCTGCATACACAGTGGGCCGCAGACTACCGCTTCATGTGAATGGTGGTCCCTGGGGCAGAACCAGTTGAAAACCCCTGCTCAAAAACATGTGCATAATGTTGGCCTGCAGAAAGGACTTTAGTCATAAGTATAAAAGGCAGGTTTGTGAATCCAATCAATCTCTTCCATGTAGTTGTATTAGCACCTGCTCCAACTGAAATAGAATTCTATAAAGTTTTCTATTTTGTTTTAGTGACCCCGAAAAGTGACCCCACATGTTGTGAAATGTTGTGCTTATAAAGTCATCTCTGTAAAGAACTAGTCACTAGGGTGTTAGGAATGTGTGAGGAAAGTTAAGGATGAGTTTGGACCACAACTCACTCCCTCTTTCAGTGTTTGTATTAAAAAATAGGTAGGTTCCTTAAAGTTGGTGAACGCATCAGTATGGGACATTAGAAATTGATACACGATTATGTATTTTTTCCGGTATTGGCATTGTGCATCCATATTTTTAACCATATTGTTCTGTCAGGCAGGAGGCTCTGCAAAATCATTACTCACCCATGAATAAGCAAAGATAACACAGAAACCAAACCAAAATAACAAAACAATCTGTAAGTAATAAGCAGATCACAGATGAGACTTTCTAAAAGGAGAAGAGCTCAGACAGATGATCTGCGATCATGCAACGGCAAGATCAAACCACGCAAGCATGAGGAACAAATTATTGTTTGGCATTTTGATCTGAAAATGAGATAAATAATAAAATCCACTGAATAAAAGGAAATAAATTGTGTAATTTAAGTTAACAACTGACATTTTGTACATTTTGCCATTTACAGTTGTGCTCATATTAGTTTATAAACCATGGCAGGATTTTTTCACTCATGGTTAGCGGTACTGTCAAAGAACTGCGTTTAATCTTCTGAGATCAAAATGAACAGAAACTACTCAAATGACCCTGATCAAAGGTTTACATGATCCGCAACAACTGCCAGGAAAATTGTTCAGGAGCAAAGAAAAACCCACAAATAACTTCAGCTGAAATACAGCACTTTCTGAAAAAAGTGGTGTTTGTTTCAATATGCACAGTATGTCAACTTTTGATAAGGGACATTTGGGTAGTTTCTGTTGTCATTATGATTTGAAAAGAATAAATGAATAAATGGCTTCACACAACCACTAACCATGAATGAACAAGAGGTTATTGTGTTATCATGCATATTCTTTGAAACATGGACAAAAAACAATCAAATATTCTGCCACTATGTAAACTTATGAGCACAGCTGTAAGTGTAGTGTTGACCGGTGGTGGAAGAAGGACTCAATATTATGACTTAAGTAAAACAGGGCTTACACAGGTAACAGCAAGTCAAATTGAATGCTTTTAAATGACATTTTAATGCCCAAATACTACATTTTAATGCTACAAACGCCACAAATCAAACATAATTAATATTAACTTCTTCCATATTCAATAGAAAATTTGAAATACAGCATGATTTCTGCCAAAACTCCAGTTTAGACTCTTGACAAACTTATGGTGTAAAATTTGTTGAGCAATGCCATTATTTTTCCTAGAACTTTTCTAAAGAAGAAGATTAGAACCTGTCTAAACCAGGTCAAAACCAGGTCAAACAGAGCCAGAATGAGCTGCTGGTGTTTTAGACTTATTATGATATTTCTGATCAGAATGACTACTGCAGTTTTAGATTCACCGACTGTCACTGTGAAAATACTAATAGTGTTTAAACCACTATTACTTTTACTTTAGTTAAAAAATGTAGTGGAGTAGAAAGTACAGATACTGCTCTAAAACGTAGTGAAGAAAAAATTTAAAGTATTCATCATAAAATGTACTTTTCACTTTGTTGCATTCCACCGCTGGATCTGACTGACCTCCACACACTGCACTTCTATAATCTCTCATCGTCATGTTTGTCCTATCACTCACATTAATCCCTGTAGTTGTTGCTAAGACCTCTGCCAGTAACAGAGCTCTCTGTGTGTAGCGGAGTGAGGAAGGTGTGAGTGGACAGAGGGGGCACAGAGGGGGCACAGAGGGGGCACATAGCGGGCACACGCAGCAGCAGGTGGCCGCTCTGGCCTTTTGAACTTTAAAACCAAACCAAAACAGACCCGCTGATAGAGCCAAGTGATGCCAGGACCAGAGGCTGAGTCAGACCTACTCACTGGGTTAATAATACTGTATGAAGGGGCACTTTACGTATTGTCACAGTAGGGAAATAGGAGTGGGAACCTCTGGGTCTACCTCACGATTCAATAGAATACGCGATACATGCCTCACGATAATGATATTGCATATAAAAACCTACGACGATATATCAGTATTTTTAAAGAAACAAATGCTATTTTTAACCTTCTTCAAAATTGTTGCTTTGTAAACGATTGCATCCTTCATATTTATGAGTATAAGTGATCCTTGACTCACTGAAAACGAGCCAATTCAGTCAAGAACGTCACATCCCTAATTTTCAGTGAGATTATATAATGTCTCACATTTACTATGAGTTAGCAGTAGCAGTGTAAACATAGCATGAACACAACCCCTGCTTATCAGACATGAGCTATTTTCTCCTCAGAGTAAACACATTTGTAGCCCCCCCCCCTTTTATTTTGATGCAAGGATGTTTTTACAAACTTATCATTTCCGCCGATCAGAGCGTGCGGCCGGGGCAGGAATGCTGGCACGAACATGCAAAAAAAAAGCTTCTCAATGCGATGGAACAGAGGCTTGCGCAACAACTGGCAGTGGGAGACAGTCGATGTGATACACGCATATGTGGCTGACAATAGCACGCAAGGAGCGCCCAGGGATCCAACCAAGAGGCCTTTGAAGACAATGCTGGGTTAAATAAATATGCAGTAAATCAGCGCCTCACGGACACGAACAGCGCAGGGAAACTATAGGGAATATATTTGGGATCATCTGTCAGAGCCTACTTAAAATGTGTGTTTATTCATGCCCTTTGTTTTGGGCTTATGTGATTTGTAAAGGAATCCACCATGTACGGATGTCGTTTTTGAGTTTGATGTTTATCACTCTTGCAATGAAATCTCCTCTTTAGTAGCATCTACAGGCTCCAAACTTTCCAGTCTTGCACTTTTTGTCATTGGGATTTTTCAATATTTAAGCTCTAGCTTGATTTGTTTGTTTTAACCCCGAAATAACAAGTCAAAAAATAGAATTTTTACTGATTTTGATTCTACATTTTGAGTCCACCAAATATCCGAGATGTATTATCCTAAAACAAGCCTTTATCTCACTGAAATTGTGTTGGTAGCTAAATTATCTTAAAGTTTAATAACATATTTAGGCTTAAAGGAGACATATAATCCTTTTTTATGTTATTACACATGCACAACATTATTTAACACTTTAATCATTGCAAGAAGCAATACTGATCTAGAACTACTTACAAATAGAGTCATTAAGTCATTTACAGTATTTCCAAGGTTTGTTTAATTCCTGCCTGGTTTATTGAGTTTTTAACCCCAAAAACAAGGCAAAATTAGATTTTTTACAGATTTATTCACAAATAAGTAACTAAACAAGATCCAAAATCCCCTTTGAAGAAATCTTTGGAACTAATACATCAACAAAATAAAATCATACATTAAATCTGGCTTTATCCTTTATTTTGATTTTGTTGCTGAAAATATGGACAATTTTGGCCATTTAAACACATAAAATGGTTTATATGTATATGAAAACATAAATCATCAGATATCGGAGCCAACACCGAAAAATTACAATATCGGGTATTGATTCCAAATATCCAATACTGAACGGATATTTTTACCAACTTAATGTAAGTGAATATGGATATGCTGTATTACACTTGGCAGTATTACTTTTGATCGCTGCGCAAAATACTTTAGTTAGCAGCCGTACGCTAATGCTAGCTTCAACCAATGAAGGCTGTGGCAGAAGCTATGACAAAGTAGTGAAATAATATTGTCCAATGTTGGAGGTCTGTGCTTGTACTTTAGTTAGAGAAATACTGTCACAGAATTGCTGGTAAAACATATTTGTAATCCATTAATGATCAGATTATCTTATAATGGAACTTTTCTATATTAATAACACGGACCAATCAGTTTTTCACTCACTACAAAACAGTTTCTTTACATAAACAACAAATATTATGTCATCTACAAAAGTTGGTATCGGATATCGGTAGATACTAAAACCCCAAGTATCGGTATCGGTATCAAAAGCAAAAAAGCTGGATCTGTGCATCTCTAATTTATGTCAGTAATATACAGCAAATGTTTATGGAAAGTCCATAGGAGCAAGGATCTTCCAGAGGACAAGCTAATCCTCCGTCCACTGTCTCCACTGTCTCCACTGTCTCCACTGTCTCCACTGTCTATGATTTGAAACTCAACTTATTTGTATGTGAACGATGTTGGGAACCACTGTTTTAGAGTTTTTAAGTGCTGCCCGGATTGGAAAGCACTCATTTGTTGTTTATTTGAGGAAAAGGTCTGATTGAAATGGTTTATTTTTGCCATAACAGCCTCAACAAATCTAATTCCCCTGAAAGCCCAAAGACAAACTGTTGACATGAGGCAGAATGGGACGGACCAATGGGACGGACCCTGTCATCAGTGCAATTTTAACATTTGTCTTCACCGTGTTACATAATCCACTGTTAGATAATCAGGGATCTGCTTTTTAGCAACCACCAAACAGAAAATTCAGGAGGGAAGATAATCGTCAGATGGAAACTTACAGCAAAGTCAAAGGAAAATCTTTGTTTCGATTATTACCAAATCAGGGCCATGATGAGACTAAACGGCAGAAGCAGAGACCGAGATGACACAGATTTTAATTATTTAATTGTCTAGAGCAGTGGTTTCCAACTCATGGGTCGTGATCCAAAACCCTTTATAACTTTAATATTGTGTAGGGCCGAAATCATATTAAGGTGACACGCAGCAGGCGAAAACCTTTTTCATGCAGTTTTGAGATTTTTGTCTAGACTAAAGAAGACATATCATGCAAAATGTACTTTTTTGAGCTTTAACCTATGTTCCCTCATCAAAAACAGACCTAGAGTAGTTTTTCACTTACTGTTATACTACATGGTCCCACACATCAGAGACCAACTTGAAACCCACCCACCCCCAAGTCCCTCTTAACAAAACTTTAAGCACTTTGAACAGAAAGCATTGTCACTACTGTAACATTGTGAATAAGTACAACATTCTGGATTTCGATAGTTATCAGAAGTTTCTCGATGTCTGCCTCATTCTTGGAGTTTTAAATGGCCTTGACCTAAGCCATTAATGGATTTTATAGCTAAAAAATTTACATAGGAGTAAACACCAGAGCATTGACCAGAGGAGGCTGTAATGTGCAAAGGCGAAAGAGTCAATTCAGTCAGAGGCACACAGTCATGAAACTGACTCCACTTTTAAAAAGGTCCTTAAAAACTGGTTGAAAACAAACCAATCATGCACTAACAGGTAGATTATCAACTTGGACGTGTTCTCTCACCTCTGACTGTCCTTGTAGTCGACCTCTGTATTTGTACCGTGTAACTTTGTTGTCTATGTGCTATGTCTGAATGTGTTCTCTTCTGTAAATGAATGTTTATTTTACCTTCTATAGGACAACAGATGCAGATTTAGCTATTATGCTAACTCTGGCACATTTACATTCAGGCTTGAGTGTTAACATGTTGATTAGTGTCCATGGTCCTAATTCAAATAAATAAATATATCAATGAATTAATCCTGTTTGCAATGGTCGTTTCATGTTCATTTTGTCCACAGTTCAGCGCTTCGTTATGTACTTCCTTGTTAATATTACGTAATTGTCCAAACCCCCAAACTGCCCTCCACGTTTTTAAAGCTGATAATCCAATACTGGATCAGTTCTGAGCCGTTCTCTGCTCATAGCGCGGACACAGCAACTCCGTGGCGCTTTCTTTTTAATTGTTCTCACTGCTGCCGCTGGGGGGCGCTCCAGCCAAAGTATTCACCAGTCCTGGTGCTATTATTTAAGAGCAACCATTTTATTCCACACAAACCCATGTTTTTTCAATCAATCAATTAATCAATTTATTTTTGTAACGCCCAATATCACAACAGGAGTCATCTCAAAAACCGAAGTCTTATGTTCATGTTATGTCCATTTTAACGTCTTAGTTTTAATGGTAAGTAATGGTTATTTTATGGCGTTTTTGTGACTCATACTTTACCAGGAAGTGACTCCACAACATCCGCCGTGTTTTCCAGGTGCATTCACTCACAAATACTGAATACTGAAAATCTGTCATGAGTGTGAACAATGATTTTTCAATACTTAATTCCAAGCCTGATTTATTAAGCTTTGAACCCTAAAAAACAAGGCAAAACTTGACTTTTTACAGATTTAGTTACTAATATCTAGTTAGTAAACAAGAATACAAAATCCCCTCTAAACAAATGTTTGTAACAATATATCAACAAACTAAAACCATACATTTAAAACTAGCGTTCTCCATATATTTTGGCTGATTTATGTATAAAATACCTTATTTTTATATAAATTGTTTCTCATATTAATGCCATTAATCTCAAGCAAAAGTTTCAAATTAATATTACTCAATTAATTTTTTTGCCCTCTTCACCTGCCGAGTCTCGCCTTAAGAGCAGAGTGAGCACAACAACATTCTTGCGTCGAGGGACTGCCATCTGTTTGTGATCTGGCCCTCGCTAAAGCTCTGCTCAGTGTCAAAGTGAAAGGTCCTAATGGAGCGCTTCCTCCGCTGTCAGACAGAGACGACTGCTATGGGAGCACACTGATGGAGGAGGGAGGCAGTGTGTTGCCTTCAAAACATTCTGAGGAGCTCATAGGCTAATACACTGAGGTGGAAATGTTGCAGCTACACCGGGTAATAACTAATAAGTTCTTACATACTGCTGGCAGAATGTAATTGTAGTTTTTCTGTGCATCTGTGATTAGGTGTTTTAAAAAGGAGATGCTGCAGGTGAAAACATCGACTTCTCATCTTAGTTGCGATGTGAAAGTAAAAAAAAACAACCAAGCTTTACCAGAAAGTCGCTCCAACATGGCCACACTGCGCTGTGTTTCCCTCATGAATCTATTCACAAATATTGACATGTTTGGTCCACGCGGCGTGTGTAAAGCGAATAACAAGCTGTTGTAATCCATATATGGTAATTTTCTTTCTAGGAGAAGCCAAGGAAAAAAGACAGCAGACATATAAATGTGTGTGCGCGGACATTACAAAAAAAGGTTTTCTCCAAAATACAGACTTTCCAGTCTTGGACTTAATAATATTTTCAAGGTTTTTTATGAGGGATGTTTTAATATCTAACTCCTAGCCTGATTTATTGAGTGATGAAGCATTGTTTACATACTGTATTTGGCTGGAACGCACTGACGTCTTCAATCAATCAATCAATTTAGTTTTGTAACGGCCAATATCTCAAAGGTCTTAAGTCATACGTTTCAAGTGGGAAAAATCCCAGTTGTGGAACGCAGCACAAGATCAAGTTTTTTCATAAAAAGTTCCATGATGCACCTTTAAGGCGGTATCAAAGAGAGAGCACACCAGCAGACCCACCTAACCTCTTGTGGAGATGAATGAACAGCTGTCCCACGGTGTCTCATCTGTCCCCTGTCCCGTCCTTGTGTAGGTATCCTGGAGATTCGGACGGTCTCGGAGGGGGGCATCCTGGCCATCAAAGGAGTCAAGAGTCAATATTATATCTGCATGAACAAGGCGGGACAGCTGCAAGCCAAGGTAACGCCTCAAACGCTCCAACACTACAGTATGTGCAAATTCAAAAGTTTCTGTTATTTTTTCCGGTTCTGAATTCTTCAGACTTGCATTGAAATAGCACAGTGAGAATTACGTGTACTGTACATGATTGCACAATCTGACAAAAAATAGTAATATGTCTTAAATACTGCAGTAAAGAAATAATTGTGACTTCAACATAGATAGTACGTTCCAATACATTTCTAAATAAAGAGTAAGTCATTCGTGTTTTCCTCTAATTTTGTCAAACTTTAAAACATACTAAATCATGATTAAAACAAGGCTAAAATTGATCTAAATTAGAAAAGTCATGACCAGATCCGAACACACATTTTGTTTGTTTTGGATATTGTGTGACAGTTTTTGTTTCATGTGGATTAGAACAGGAGAAATTAGCAATAAACTAAGACTAGAAAATCTGATTACAACAGTCATCAGCCCATAATTTTCAGCTGCCCTGCAACTCAATTTTAAACTATAGGCTCTGTCGAATGTTGTAATGTCACTTGAATGCAAGAGGGCTAGACAGATAACCTTGCAAGAGCCAGATAGACATTGTGTAGCACTCGTAGTTGAGTTCTCCAAAATATCAATCAAGGACCACTCCAAACGAATCCGTTGGGTGTTTCGCTCGTAGTTGTTTGTTAGATAGTGGCTCTGAGCTGTACATCATAATGTCGTCGAGTGGTTTTTGCGTTTTTTTGTAGCACGAGTTTGCGGGTTGAAGGCACCTTAACCCACACTACCTTATTTTCGAAACAAATGTTTGTTTTGCTCGGCACCTGCTGCTTTCGTTGCTCCGTCCCACTGGTGGTCCTGGCTCAAACACTTTAGCGGGCTCGGGGCAAGATGGATTCTCGTGTGTTTGTGAAATCACAAATACCATGAGAATTCAGCTTGAGCAAGGTTACTAGACAGACACGCACATCCCAAATATGTTTAGTAGCGTGCAAGAGTTTGAAGATACAGGGAAGATGAAAGACTCTGAACCGCTGATTCTGCTCCCAAAGAGTTTTATTAAGCACCACAAGGTAACGTGATGAAGGGCCAAGCACCCGAAACGTCACTTGAATGCAACCCATAGCGATAATTTGTCGCCATATTGTGCTGCCCTCATTGTAAAAGGATCTAAAGCAAAATTATTGGGTAAAACACATTTTAAAATGCATGCAATTTACGTTAAAATATATTAACTATGAAATTATTTGCTAAACCAGGTCTAAACCAGGTCTAAACATGACATATATTTAGGTGTAGTAGTTTAGACCTGGTTTAGTCCTGGTTTGATACAAAAGCACAAATCTTCATGAAAATATTGTACCTTACACTCTGTCAATAGTTGAAAAAATCTGTGTGAAGTACTTTTACTATTTATTTATGGAGTAAATTCACAAGTGGATACTTTTATATTTTTACTTAAGTAAGGACATTTTGTTCTTCGTCCACCACTGCTTGTTACTTGGACAAAATTCGCTTTGTGTTTGGTTAAAACTCTTTTATATCCACAGGGAATTAGAAGTTTGACTTTTGATCCTAAAGGGCTTCTGTAGTTTGTCATTGGAGCTGAAAAACTAAAGCAGATGGCAAATGTCAAATCAACTCAAGATGGCATCAACACTTAGCCCTGACGCATTAAACATGAGGCATGAAGATAAGCAGACAATTGTCCAGAGATCTTTAGGTCTCAAAATATTTTATGTTAAAAGGTTAGGTTATATATGAGAAGAATTAAGAGGAGACACTGCAGGTGAAGATCTTTCTTTTCAATTTTCGGACCAGTTTGCTATCTTTATTGTTTATTTGGTTGGGACCACTCTCGCACTCACAAACACACTCTCATTCATCCTGACCTATTGTACATGTTTTTAGTGGTAGGGGAAACCAGAGAAACTGGAGGAAACCTACACAGACACGAGGAGAACATGCAAACTCCACATAGAAAGGCCCCGTCCAGCCTGGGATCGAACCAGGACCTACTAGCTGTAACCACTGTGCTACCATGCCGCTCTCTTAACATATAAACATTCACCTGCAAATAAATTACCTAAACTTCACAATAAGGTTTAACTATTGCACTAATTCAATGTCCAATGTTATAATTAACCAGGGTTTTGGTAGCAGGAAATCTAATTTAATGCCACTTTAATATTCATTTACTACATTTTTAATGCCACAAACGCAAGAAAGATTTGCAAACATTCAATCAATGTTGGAATAAGGGGACATTTTGATATTCAAAAGCAAATTGGGCACAACAGGCAACTTTTGGGCAAAAATAGCATGGTAGTTCAGCCAAAAGTGCAGTTGAATGTGTTTTGAACTTAACCTTTATGCAGTAAAAATAGTCATTATTGTGTAAGAAATTTATGTTTAATGTATGTTTGAATCAAACTGAATGCTTTTTAATAACATGTAAGGCCTTCATTTTGGGACAATCCATTTAATGACTTCTAATGCTCTGAAATGCCCAACAATAACAATTCAATTTATTTTGTATAGCCCAGAATCACAACAAAGTTGCCTCGCAGGGCTTCACAGAAAATAGAAAGACAATTAGTGAATATTAATAGTGCTGGGGCATCCCCTGTCCTTAGACACTCCTTCACAGCAAGGAAAAACTCCAAAAACCCATTGGGACAAAACAAAGAAACCTCGGGGAGATCCTCTCCCAGGACGGACAGGCTGGATGGGCGTGGGGGTCCCTCCCATTAGTTTTTTTTTTTTTTGAGGGATTTTTTAATATTTAATTCCAACCCTGATTTATTGAGTTTTGAGCGCCAAAAAGCCAAAATCCACTCTGAAAAATATCTTTGCAACCAAATAAATCCACAAATGTAAACCTGCTTCTATCCATTATTTAGATTTCGCTGCTAAAATATAATCAATTTTGACAATTTTTGCACATAAAATACCTAATACCTAAGATACCTAAGGTATAGTGACATACCTAATTTTTTATATAAAATTACAGAAATACAATACATTTTTTCTCACATTTATGTCAAAAGCAACAGTTTCAAATTGATATCACTCAATATAATCTTTCCCCTATTCCCCTGCAGTGTCTCGCCTTCACTAGACTATACTAATAATTCAATCTAGGTTGCACTGAAATATATTTGCAGATCTGATCACAGTAGCAAATTTAAACTTGCTGTACAATGTTAATCCATAGATATGTACTGCCTGTCACTTGGGTGTGCAGGCATGTCGGTGTGTTTCCCTCTAGTGGCAGGATTCTGTCACTGCAGGTGTCACAATCCCCTTTTTAGTGAACATGCAGGAGAGATACAAGTTTATGGGATCAGTATAACACAACGGGCAGTAAACTGAGGGATACAAAGAAAATTAAGGGTTAAAAGGCCCTTATTTTAGAATTCAGCATGTTGATTAAAACATCACCTGCACCAGCCTGATCACGGCTCATTATTGATCTGCCGGTAACGAGCAGTGATCGGGTGGGAAGGGTCAATGAGAATGAAACGTACTAAACAATAATGAGTTGTTTTTCTTTAGGTGAGAGACCCTTTTACACTAAAGAAGGTGCAATGACAGGTTAAACCTAGCCAGCCCATGGAACTATTACAGATCTATGATAGATCCATCATGGGCCAGCCAGACTATACACGCTTTACAAAGATGTGTATTCTGGGGATCTGTGTCATCTCCGTGACTTCTGAACAGCATGATTGACAGACAGATTATCCAATCAGAGAAACGCATTGTTTGACCAACATGGCATTTAACATGTGCTAAAACATACATTTTAACAATTTATGTTTTGTTTTGTATTGTTTTCACTTGTGGTGGTTGCCATATAATAGAATAATAGTGACAAAAATAGTGAAATATATATACAGTTGTGGCCAAAAGTTTATGTCTGTAAACTTGATAACACAAAAACCTTTATTTCACTCATGGTTAGTGGTTGCGTGAAGCCATTTATTGTCAAAACACCTGTTTGTTTACACTTTTCAACTAGAGAAACTAGCCAAATGTCCCTGATCAAAAGTTTGCATATTGTGCATCTTGAAACAAGTATCAGTTTTTTCAAAGAGTCCAATTTTGTCAGAGAGTCATGTATTTCAGCTGAAGTGAGTTTTTCTTTGCCCCTGAACAATTTTCCTGGCAGTTGTTGAAGGTCACGTTAGCGTTAGATCAGGACTTGATTTCAGTAGTTTCTGTTTCATTATGATTTCAAAAGAGTAAACTCAGTTCTTTCACAACAAATGGCTTTGCTCAACCACTAACCATGAGTGGAAAAAGGGTTTTTGTGTTATTATTTTGTGACTGTGAAGAACTTTGCTCATTTCTCCAGTTAGCCTTAAGTTGTAGCTGCCGTGATGGAACACTCGCATCTAACATACTGTAGTGTAGTGTCCAAAGACGTGTGAACGATAACTCCAGTATTTTAGCTTTTAAAACCTTAACCTACATTAGTTTATAACGGAAAAAGTGTGTTGCAGATCCCATAATGCTTTGTGATATGACATCACAATCCTGAACTCAATATACAGTATTATCCCAGCCTTACTTACCACAAGGGCAAAAAAAAAGCAATAGTACGTACCAAAGAATTAGTAAAATCATGTCATCTTTGTGCTCACAGAGAATCTACACTGACAACTGCAACTTCAAGGAGGTCTTCCTAGAAAACTTCTTCAACGCCTACTCCTCCGTGAAGTGGACTAAAAACGGGAAGGAGATGTTCATTGCCCTGTCGCAGAAGGGCCGTCCCATGAGAGGGAAGAAGACCAGGAGGGAGCACGTGGCCTCGCACTTCATCCCCAGACAGTGTCGAGAGGAGGAGCGGCGCATAGACTGACAATCACACACGCGAAACCGTGGAACGAACCAAAGATATCATCACCACTACATTTGTACAAAGTTATAAAGGGACACTATGAGAAAAGTGTTTATTTGGTTTACAAACTACTCAATGTTATAGTTAAAGTGGACATATCATGAATACGAGGCTGGAAAACATTCTTTAGGGCTTTGATATTTTACGTTTTATAAATTTGTGGCTGTGTCCGAATGTCCTCACTATTCCCTATAGGGCGCTATATAGTGGTTACACCATTTTGTAGTGGCGTCCGAATGCCCAGAGAGAAAAAAAGAATTTCCCACAATGCATCTTGAAAAGTAGACTTGATACAGTAGATAGATATGGTTGTTTAATCAAATTTTGAGTGCAATGAGATCTTTTTTCTTAATTTAAGAGTAAAAAACATGCAGATCTCTTGAAATTAGTTACTCAAATTAAACTTTTACTCATTTCTAGATTTCATTGTGCAGTGTAGTCCTCTTTCTTTCACAAACATTGTCAGGATGAAGGATTGGAGAATTGACACTTTGTCTCATTTATGGGAATATACAGTGGGTATAAAAAGTCTACACACTCCGGATGAAAATTTCTATTATTGTGAATAAAGAAGCCAGGGCAAGCTCAAATGAACTTCCAAAGGCATGAAGTCACAGATGAGGCATTCCCTTGTATGTAAAAAAAAAAATCTGATTTTATTCTCATTTTTAAAATAATATTAAAGGAAAAAAGGCTGGTGCAAAAGTTTACACACCCTGCAGAGTTATACTATGTAGCCCCTACTTTGGCCAGTTTCACAGCTGGTAAACACTTTTGTAGCTGCTGACAGTGTGTCAATTCTAGTTTGAGGGATTTTTGCCCATTTTTCATAACAAAAGTCTTCCAGAACTGAGAGGTTTCTGTCCTGTCTTGAACACACTGCTCTTTGAAGGTTTATCCACAGATGTTCAGTGATGTTTATGTGAGGAGACTGCAAGTCACGGGAAAACCTTCAGACAGCACCTCTCGAGGTCGTCCATTGTGGATTTTAAGGTTCTTAAGGTTTAAACTTCATGCCTTTGGAAGTTCAATTGAGCTTTCCCTTCACAATAATAGAAATTTTCATCCGGGGTGTGGAGACTTTTTATACCAGATGACAGTAGTTAATATGTCTGATCTGGTCAAAACAGAACAATAATGGTAATTTATTCAATAAAACTCTTTTCTTTTAGTGTTTTTATCATTTATTTGAGCTGAAACACCTAAGTCACTTTCTTTACTGCGTGAGGGGTGGACATTCAGATACAGCCAGTGTCTCTGCATGGATTTGACAGATGCTCTAAAATACTGGTGCCACAGCTGGTGAGGACTTAGCTGAAGCGCCACCCGCTGGCAACAGTGGGAGTTATTTAGTCCTGTGTTGGATTAAAGGCTTTAATAATCTTGGATTTGAACAATGACATGATAAAACCAGTACGTACAGATCAAAGTGCCGGACCGTAGAAGAAGTCAACCAGGAAGGGACGATCTTGCTCCTGGGCTGTTTTTGACGAGGGAACGTTATAACATGGTTCAAAGGTCAAAAAGGTTGACTTTGCATGATGTGTCTCCTTTAATGTATTTTCTTGTTTTTTTGTTCTATATTAAAATAGTAAACTTGTATTGGAGACAGATTTTGAGTGATGTTTCAGCAGCCACAGACAGGTCCAAGTGGAGATTCTTGTCTAAAATGAAGCTAAAGCAAGCTGGCCTTGACTTTCACAACGTGCCACAGACGCACAGTGGACGACGCAGTGAAACGAGTGAAGGCGACATGTACTTTTTTATGATAATGTAACTGACCAGACTCAAAGGCGGAGGTCAGACTGCAAAATATAGACTGTGGGTTTAAAATGAAGCGTAATTAACACCATTTGAGTGACACGGCAGCAGCATGTCAATAAGAAGGTCCCAGTAGGTCAGCAGTGGTGGAAAGTAGCTTTTACTTTACTTCGGTACATTTTATGATGAATACTTTTTACTTTTACTTTACCACATTTTTAATTGAAGTAAAATAGTTACACATATATTTTCACAATGACAGATGCTGAAGCTGCAGTAAAGTCTTATGTACCGTTTTTTCAGTCACTCCACACTCGGTGAAGTCTGCCCCAAGGCACAACTGGCCTGGGGCAGACTCCTGGAGGCGAGGCTGCCAATCTGCACCATTGGCACCTCCGAAAAACCAACCACTCACCCAGGCTTCCTGGTAATCCCCAGTGGTCTCCCATTCAGGCACTGACGGGATCGGATAGCAAAGGCTGTTCAGACCTGGTTTAAACTTGGGCAACTTTGAGCAAAAAAATTGAGGACAATTTGTGCTGAATGTGCTTATAATAATGTTATATAAATAATATTTTTTATATTTTTCACAAACTGTAGTGTTGAGCAATGTCCAATTTACCAAGAAATTAAGATTTAATGTCAGTTAGAAGGCCTTGATTTGGGGCCCCGCAGAAACCCTTATAAGGTCAACTAAAACAAAGCTGTCAAAAGTGACAGACCGTGTTGAAAACCACACAGAATTGTGCAGTCTGGTCTCGGCCTTGTGCTGCTCCTGGTGTGATATTAAAAGCTGAAATTCTCTGCTGCTGCTAAATCTCGATCAAGTTCTTTCCACTAATGCGTCTTTTATGCAGCATCAGATATTTTTTGTAAAATCTGTTTTTATAAACCATTTTGAGACACATTTCATCCATGTATATTACATTATGCTCTGCATGTGATGCTAAATACAATACTGTCATATAACATGTGAATTTACTGTAAATTATTGGTTTTATTTATATAAAAATGTTAACTCTATACCACGTGTGTGTCCTTTAGTAACTTTTATACAGCCTTGTGGATAATAATAAAAAACAACTTGGAATTTTATGGCTCTGTTCAAGATACTAAAAGGTATAAAGGTGCATTGTGGAACTTTTTTATGCCAAAAAAACAAACAACAACAACAACCTTGATATTAGTGCATTTTTTTTAATCTGGTTTCTGATTATCCTAATCAGTTTTACACCAGCCTGGAGGAGCTAACAGCATTTCTATGATTTCAGTGGTTATGGCTGCTTTTTATTGTGTTTCAAAGATAAAGTTATTTGAGTTGAATGCTGTCAAATAAATCATAGAACATGTGTTCCATTACGCCTGGACATTATTTGGGATTAGCTCAGGCCTTATCTGCAGACAACACAATATACGTCAACTTTTATCTACAATCTGAACAAGCCGTTTGGGAAAGAAAGGTCTAACAATTATTAAATCTCTTGATCCAAAGTACAGCACAGCGTCCTGAGGGATTTCACTGGGCCATGTGTTTGGGTTGTTTTAATAATGAGATAATCACATTTGTGGGATATTAGATCAAACAGTTCAGATCTGTTTGATCTAATATCCCACAAATGTGATTATGAGACAAATGTAACAGCTGAGTTCACTTCAGACATTGATCTGTGCTGTAATTTATAACAAGAGCAAGTCACACATCTCAGAAATCACGTGTATCAGGACTTATCACTAGAAAACAGAGAAAAGTAACCTAGACAACAGTTTGTGTAGTCAGGGGTTCAAACTGTGGTACAAGGACGCCTCATAGGGTACGTGAAGACTAAACCAGGACTAAACCAGGTCTAAACCAGGTCTAAAGTTAAAAGTACTCATCTTAAAATATACTTAGTAAAGTAAAGCTAAATTCTGTAGTTTTCACTCCATTACTTTACTCCACTGCCTGCAGGAATATTACGTCCACTCCAGACGCCAATATCATCATAATTTATGGCGGGAGCTGACCATAAATCACGGAGGCGAAGTAGAGCCGGACTTCCAGCTGAGATTAAACTGTATTGAGCCTTGTCAGCACGACACAGCCTACATACCACAGACATATTGGGCTAAAGCCTGCGAGTTATGAGCGTACACGTGAACATTATGTGTATCGCGCAAAGCAAACACGCGAAGGACCCTGCCGCGCACATCTGGATCGGAGCGCGGTCGGGCTGTCAGACCAAGACAGTCCAATTGAGAGCGCAAAACCCCTGAAATACATTTGACCCAAACAACATCTGAGCAAGGTGAAGGCTCCTGCCAAGTCACGCAAAGTTAGTCTTCGCAGATAATTTGTAACATGCCGAAAATGTAAACAGCTTTCGGGCTCAAGGCTATGTGTTCCCCAAAGGACGAGCCACGGCCGGAGCCAGGGGGAATGAGGGAGAACTGTCATGGTTTAGAAAATAGGCTTTTAAAAAGGGGAGCGAAGACAATACGCAGACACGCCAGGCACAACAAACTACAAGCATGCGGGGTTCCCAGGACGGCACATTTTGTTTTAGGAACTGCTTCTGAAATCAATATTCAGTTTTCAATATTTTCTGAATTATTACTACATTTCAAAGTGTGGGATTCCCGCGCAGCTGCAGCATGTTAAAGCTAGTGCGTGGACAAGTTATGACACAGGCCCTTCCCAGAAATGTTTTTTTCTTAGAATGGGGGTCAACAGGTTTTTTACAAAGCACATAAATATATTAAATACAAAATTACAATTTTAAAGGGGGGTGAACTGACTAAAGCTTTATACTTTATTTATATACACGGAACGGGAACATAGTGGTTAGCGCTCGTGCTTCACATCTAGAAGGTCTTGGGTTCGATCCTGGGCCAGGACGGGGTTACCTGATCAACCAGGCCCAACACACTTTGACAGAATACTTCACAAAGACGTGAGGGCCTGGAGCTACACCGCTGTCTCTCAATTTCGAGGGCGGGCTTAGCAAGCTGAGAGGGCATCAGAAACCCGGAAGCATGGCAAAGCGTCCTTCAGTGCTGTTACTTGCTCTGGTTTTAGGGACTCTATATTTTCCAGTTCTTTCGAAACCAAAGCGGGAGCAGAAGTAAACACCTGGTCATCAACCGTGTCCGGCATTTTGAATGTTTTGAATGGGGGAAAACGCTACTGCTGTGGTCTCCACATGACGTGTCAACAACAGTGGTATGTGATTGGTTCGTCACAAAATCTGACGACGAAGTGAACGTGTCGACGAAGCTCCAGTGTCAGACCCTTCTGCATTTGTACAGAATGTAGGAGGGTCTAATTGATCAGGCTAAGGACGGGGCCTTTCTGTGTGGAGTTTGCATGTTCTCCTCGTGTCTGTGTAAGTTTCCTCCGGGTGCTCCGGTTTCCCCTACCACTAAAAACATGAACACTAGATCAGGATGAATGAGAGAGACGTTGTGTGTAAGTGGCAACTTATGGAAATTAGCCCAAGGCTACAATCCGGAGTGGTGTGTTTACATGCGTGTCTCATGTGTGTTCATGCACTGTCCCTACCAAATAAATAATAAACAAACAAAACAAACAAACAACATTTTTCTTTATCAATTTTAAAAGGTGCATTGAGGACCTTTTCATGTGGAAGACTTGACATTAGTGCATATTTGACCTTTTAGTGACCCAGGTGCCTTTATGCCGCTCCAGGATCAATATTATTTAGGAAGAGGGGTAGATTTTCACTGCATTACCATGGAGATGGTTCCATCAGCAGAGAAAAACAACCAGAAACCCTACAGAAATTGACCCTGGAGTGTCTTAACGGCCGCTGTGATGGAAAGTAAAGGCGCCATGCTAACCACCCATACAAACCACTGGGTCAAGCATTCTTTTCACATAAAAGGTTCCACAATCCACCTTTAATATGGACATAACAATAACATTGGATGAACCAGATTGAGTGTTATAGCACAAACTTCGCTCTGGTGATTCCTTGTGTCTCTATAAGCAAATATAGGCTGACAAATTGCATCTTCATCTGCCATTTTCAAAAACATTGCGTGCTCAATTGGCTACTAAACACCACGGAGCTAAACTATGGAACAGATATATCTCTCTTCTTGATTCATAAACAACATTATCCATGTATAAAATCAAACTTAAGCAGAAGTTATCGGCTGAGTATTTGCGCTAAAGTACAATATAACTGAAATGATTCCAAGAGTATTGTATCTTTATACTTCATATACTGCAAATTAATTTGGGTGTGTGGTGTAATCATAAGCCATTTTGTTTGTTTGCTATTTTGTTGTATATCCACACTGTTGATTGGCTGTTTGTTGACTTTTTCTTTCTCTTTCTCAGTGTATCTTTGAACTTAAAATCATCATATTGAGCCCTACATCCCTGTAGCAAACATCTGTGGGGAAACACTGAGTAATCCCTCCAATAGTCCCAAACATAAGCAGATTTATACACGGTAAGTGCATGTCTGTTTAACAAAGTCATATTTTACCCATGCAAGTTTTAGCTTTTGCCTCCACAACTGATCAATTACCCCTATATTTCCCTTCAGACAGCTACAAATTGTACCGAGCAACGCAAACATGGGCCTCCTGGATGAAAAATGCGTCTGTAACAAGGATTTACCGTTCGCCGCATTGTTTTAAAACAGCAGCAGTGAATTAGCGCTAGCGCAGACAGAGATCCACATGTGTCCCATATTATGAGGCACAGGAGGGAGAGAGGGGTTAGTCTGCGGACCGGAGAGGGGGGCAGAGGGGGGTCTGGAGCCGAGCTGCACTTTCGCAGCGACCTGAAGTTGAACAGGAGGGCGGCTGGGGAGTCTCGTGCGACGGAGGAGGTGGTCCCGGGGCAGTGGGGGGAGGTAACAAAGTACACGTTTTGGATGCTTTTGCTGAACTCAAGTCAAGTTTATGTTTTTTAGTTTTACTTCACTACGTTTTAGAGCAGTATCTGTACTTTCTACTTCACTACATTTTTAGGCAAAGCTTCTTCAGTCTTCATCTGTACTCTATAGTTGAAGTGTAGGACGTTTCGATCTTTGTCCAAAGACTTGACATTTTCATGTGTCTCTTAAGAGGAAACCAGTAGGAGGAGTTAACCTCTAAGTTCCACCACTCTCGGTTCTAAATGTTGGCAAAATTCACACATAATTTGTGCTTGTTACCTTCCTATTGTCTCACCCTGGGCTTAGTTTTAAGGCTGTTGACACTTCTCTATGGCCCTGCCCTGCTCTATTGTCCAGTTAAATTATGACAGAGATGGCTTTAGAACCAAGAGAGGTGGCATTTAGAGGTTAACTCCTACTGGCTTCCTCTTAAGAGCCACAAGCGTGTCAAGTCTACTCATTTTCCGGAGGAAGATCTTTGGACAAAGATTGAAACGTCCTACACTTCAACAATAGACAGTGGCACAGATGGTAGAGTGGGTCGTCTCATGATCGGAAGGCCGGGGGTTTGAATCCCGGCTCCTGCAGCTGCAGACTGTCGTTGTGTCCTTGGGCAAGACACTTCACCCACAGCTATGAATGTTGTGTGAGAGTGGTTGGTTGGTGGTGGTCGGAAGGGCCGATGGCGCAAATTGGCAGCCTCACTTCTGTCAGTCTACCCCTGGGCAGCTGTGGCTACAATAGTAGCTTACCACCACCAAGTATGGAGTGAAAGA
>OMNZ01072022.1:0-10619 GCA_900303255.1 Lesueurigobius sanzi | reverse complement strand
TTTGGCACTTCAAAATAAAAGTCCCCAATATTCCAGTGAGAGGAACAGCTTTATTGTGATGAGGTCCTGCAGCAACAACTCATGTAACTCTCACCATCAGGGACAGTTACTAGCTACTTTATCTGTGTCTCTGTTGCTTTATTTATGCTAATATAGACTAATTCCGCTGTACTCATGTTAAAAAACACGGGTAAATTAAGTAACTAGTGATGTTACCAGGCGCTGCCATTTAAATGCAGATTTCACCCAGAAACGCCCGTCTAAACGCAGAGTTAAAAGTGAAAACGAAACGGCACATTTACGTTTTTGGTTCAGATCGTTTCCATCTAAAGGTAGCCTAAATCTGTGATAGTGAGCACTTCTCCTTTGCCGAGATAATCCATCCCACCTCACAGGTGTGGCCTATCAAGATGCTGATTAGACAGCATGATTATTGCACAGGTGTGCCTTAGACTGGCCTCAACAACCTATAAAATCATATGGGAAATGTTGGGAAGAGTTGGCTATTTAAAAAAGTTAAATGAATGAGTACAATACATGTTAAATTGTATTCTGATGAAACCCTTGGTGAGTGTATTAACAAATCTGAATCTGTGGAGGAAAAATGTTTTAATCATAGAGTTACGGCGATGCGTCCAGCGCAGATGTGCAGCACATGGAGGAGCTGCTCTCAGTCACTATTGAAATGTGCAGAGGACAGGCTTCAGTGGAATCTGGGGGTTATATCTAAAGTCTTCTACAACATTCTGTTGAAAAAAATAAGATTGTGAATAATCTCCTGCGCTTTTCTATGTGATTTTGTTGTAAGATGATGTTAATTTTAATAGTGTGCATCATGTATGTGGCGCTGCACATACGTGTTATGTCTGTAGGTATTTTCTGTAATACTTGAAAGATATAAGTTTTACTGATGGTGTCCAACTCTTATAAGTTTGATAATACAATATCTACTAGGGATACTGTATCTGGAATTACTGTCATACGGTATATTGTTCTTTTAAATTCCCAAATTATATAAGTTTCATATTGAACAAATTTACTAAGAATCTTATATCTGGTTTGACTGTCATATGCAATACTTACAAGTTCCAGATAAAACAGATACAAACTTTACTAAATATATTATCTTAAGGTGCCCACACACTACAGGACATAAGGACACACATACACACACATGAGTCCCACCACAGATCATGGCATGAGAGAAAGTTTTTATTGAGCCACGCCTCCTAAGACTAAAAATCTGGCTAAAAATACTGTAGTGTGTGTCCAGCTTTACCCAAATACTTTGTCAAACCAACTACACATTTCGATATACAAATGAAACAGGAACCAAAGTGCTCAGGATGTCCAGTTGTAAAGTTGTTTGGGTAAGGTGCTCTTTGGTGTTTGTGGAACAGAAAGGAAAATCAAGGAACTCCTCACATCACAATTCTCTATTTACATTTTCTAAAACGCCATTATCGTGGTGGGCTGTTACATGTTAAAATCTTTTAAAACACATTTCTTCCAGGGGTGTCGGCTCCTAGCAAGCCTTTGTGTAAAATTTGAATGCACAACATTTGTTGTCAGTGAAATCCCAGTAAAGCCCAGGTCATATCTCACCACTGCAGGTGTCTTCACAGGTAATTAGTGCAAACACCTGACACAAACTCAACCTTCTATCCAACAATGGTCCAATTTTCTAAGCATATGCCCCTATTGAAATAACCTTTGACCTCAGTCCAACAGAGACTAGCGTAAAAATAACAGCCTGTCCTGTGGGGCTGACAATAGAAGGTTCAGAGCGTGGTGGTGCTGTGGTGTGACACGTGGGCCTGAGAACATTTGTTCTGCCTCATCCTTCGATATGTGTGGGATGAAGACGCGATTCTCTGGAGAATCCAAACTGTGGTCTAGCTTTAACTCTCTCTGTTTGTCTGCTTTCTTTGTGCCATGCTTTCAGCGTTCTTGCCAGCTTTCATACTCTGCTCAGTGTGGCTATAATCTATTTCTATGTTTATTTGTTCCATCTATTTCTACTCAGTGTCCTGCGCACCTCCTGTTGTCACAGTTTATTCTGTCTGTCTTTAAGGAGTGATTTTGTACTTTGTATTTAGACACACATTAAAATAAATGGTTTAAATAGCTTAATAGTAATAATTTGCCTTGTACAAAGTTAAAATGCTTGCATTTAACAAAAAGGAAACATACACAGACACGAGGAGAACATGCGGCCTGGGGAACAAACCCAGGACCTTGTAGCTGTGCAGCGTGAGCGCTACCCACTGGACCACTGTGTGTTCTAAACAGGTAGACAAGAATGAATGCTTATAAACATTCTTGTTTGTTTGTGTATATAAATACATTTAATTCATTAAGTAAGTAAAAGTATAAAAGTGTCCTCTTTAAAATGTACAAGTAAAAAGTGAAAGTATTTTTTAAGAGTTAAATTTGCAGGATTTTTTTTTTTTAATCCTTTGAATCCAGTTCTAAATGAGTAAATCACTAACTCAGGTCTAAACTAGGACTAAACCAGGACTAAACCACAACTAAACTACGACTAACTCAGGCCTAAACCAGGACTAAACCAGGCCTAAACCAGGTCTAAACTGGGACTAAACCAGTTGGTCATAGAGAGGTCACTTTGAAAATAAAATACTTTTACTTTTAACCGAAAAATGTAATGGAGTGGAATGTACAGATACAGGCTCTAAAATTGAAAAGTTAAAAGTGAAAGTAAAAAGTATTCATCATAAAATCTACATAAGTAAAGTAAAAGTACCTATAGTTTGTACTTTTTACATTGTTACTACACACCACTGGAGTAAACCAAAGCAGACACGGGGAGAACATGCAAACTCCACACAGAAGGGCCCGGAATCGAACTCGGGACCTTCTAGCTGTGAGCGAGTGCTAACCACTGTGCTACCGCGCCGCCCCTCTTAAGAACTCCTTCACAATGCCCCCTTATTCAGCTCTTTTAAACAGTATTTCCTGGTTCCAGACACGCTCACACAATACCTTTCACAGAAGTGCTGTTGCTTTGTGCTGAGGCTTTCTCTCCAGAGTCACTAGATCACTGTCGGATTAGCCCCCTGGTTCCCTCAGGCAGTTGGGGAGCCCCGTGTGAGTCAGTATTTTATTGCGTGCATAACTGTGTGTGTGTTTGTGTGCGTAGTGCGTGTGTGTAGATGCTAGTGTACATGGTGATTAACAGTAGATGCTCGGTCGCTTGCGGCGCTGGCACAGTCGTAGCGAAGTGCTGAACCGTGTAAGCTCCTGCTCTATTCTCCCCTAGAGAGACAAATAATAAAGAAAAATCAAGCCATCCGCTGCACATCATCTATCCCGCATCCCTCCACTCTTTATGCACCTTTTCCCCGAGTATTTTCACACTTTTAAAAGCTGTTGGAGAAGGCTGGATCCAAGCCAGTCCTGATCTTTTATTTTGGCGTAGAACTTTTGCCGTGACCCATCATTGCCTTGCGGACTCTGGAAATACTTTATATCCAGGGACGGCCAAAGCATTCACATGGGGCCCTACGCGGAATTACTGTATGTCACGGGGCCCATGCAACTTCAGTTTCATTTTGGATGGATATATCTTCCCTTAATTGAGGCACATGAGTCAAGTGCCCCACTCTTCAGCCTGACTATGTTTGTAAAAGGAAGTAGACTACACTGCAAAAAGAAATTTAGAAAAGTAAAAAAAAGAGTTTTGCCACTTGGGGGAGGTTTTTACGATTAAATTAAGAAAGAAATACCCAATCACACTCATAATGAGATAAAAACTATATTAACCCTCTGATGCGCATGGGTATTTTTAGGTAATTTCTCTCGCCTGGAGTTTTTTACTCTCTAATGCTATTAAAACACCTCCTTTCAGTGTACCCTCAAGTGTTATACTTTTTTTCCCCTGGACTTTCATAACTAGTTTTTGCATTGGGTTTTTAATGCCCAAATTCATTTCCAATTATATAAAAAAAAAAAAAAATGATCATTGACTTTGCTTTCAAATGGATGCTAAATTAAGTGGAGGTTGTTAATTTATCTATATTTCAAATAGTATAGATATAATTTTAATTATGACGCTAATTAGTAAAATATATTACAAACTAATTAAACACCATACATATGGTGTAATCTTATGAACATAAAATTGAACAATTAAAAGTTCATATCAGGATATAGAGGATATTGGAATAGTGACCAGCAATTTTTACATAGGACTTTAAACTTTAAAACATTACAGTAAAAAGGGACTAAATGTATTTTTTTGTCCCAGTATCTTATGTTTACAATGATCACTAGAATTACATTTTCTTAAAAAAAAACATATGTGCTAGCTCTGTAATCCATCTGAATACTAGTGTGTAGTCTGCAGTCTGTGCTTGTTATTAGGGCTGTTTCTGTATGGCCCATTGATGCTAATTCGCATCATATGAAACTCTTCAAATAACAAAAAAAAAATCCATCTCATGAAGTCCATTCCAATAAATAAGTTGAAGAAGGAAACGGTAAGCTGCTAGATATTTTTATTTTAGCACAACTCGCCTTATTTTTGACAATCTGAGCAAAGTTGCAGCCCCATTGTTAAGAGTTGCTATTTCGGCCGAAAGGCTTTCATGGACCAGATGTGGTTCCTGCTATAACCGGTTCTATGAGAAACATGTGCTTGAAAAAGGTTCCTTGGTTTGTCTTGAATGTGTGTAAATGGGCATCAGATGAATACATGCATTATCCAGCTGCTGTTCGAGAGGGAACTTAATGATGCGAATCGCATCTAAAGCTAGACATACACTAGAGGATTTTTAGCCAGATTTTTAGTCTTAGGAGGAGTGACTCTCTCATGGCATGATCTGTGGTGGGACTCCTCATATGTGTGTGTATGTGAGTCCTCATGTCTGTCCTTAAGTGTGTGTGGTCTGTGCACAGATTTTTAGTCTCAAAAGATTTAAAATCCTGTAGTGTGTGGCCACCTTAAGGGGTTAACACCAGAAATACAAAAGAAAATGTTAGGCGAGTCTCCGGTTTTTGAGGGAAAGAAAAGTAAGTAAGTAAGCACTACAACACCTGTAGTGCAAATGTATACACTATTGGGAGGCCCCTGGTTGTCTTGGGGCCCTAAGCAGCTGCACAGTCTGCTTATTAAGCTGGGCCCGGCCCTGTTTATATCAGTGGATCAGATCGCACCCTAGGTCACTCTTCACAGCAATAAAAAAAGATATCTTAATGAGTTAAAATTATTCAAATTAAAGTAAAATATTCTTAATTTGAGTGTATCTCAGTTTGATGTGATGTTTTTTCTTAATTAAAGTGCAGTTTGTGAAGGAGAGTAGGAGGCTTTGCGCGTCAATGCAGATGGGTGCGGAGCATGGAGGCTAAACCCAAACAGAGAGAAAAGAAATCCCACACACGGAATGCAACGTTAGGACCCAGCAGGGTCTTCCTCCGGCAAAGCACTGCACCCCTAGTAATGAAATATCTCTGCAAGGATTCTTTTCTGTCTTAATTTAAGTGTAAAAACGTATCCCACTGGCAGAGTTCTTTGACTTACTTTTTCAAACCAAGAGCAGATATATTATTTCAAGACAAAATGTATTATTTCTCGAGTACTTTGTGCAGTGTGCCTCAAACCCCCCTCCTCTGTTCAAATCTTAAAAGGCTGAAAAGTTAAAGTAACCATTAATTTCATTGTCCTGTCCAGTGGTCAACTGATGAAAGTATGTTGTATGCTTTAAAACTATCTGCTAATGAGTATATAATGCTTTTTGTAAAACATAAGCAGTTCTACAGCATTGTGACAATGCAAAAAAAAAACTGTGTGCTGCTGGCAGAGTGCTGTTCAGAAGCGCTGACAGTGACAGGGTCTATCAACGATCCCTAGGCATTGGCGGTCTCTCAAGTGTCACAGAGAGCTATAGCCACATAATTTGATATAGCTGCAATGGTGAAAATGAAGCAAAACAAAAAGGGTAACTTTGAGCACAGTGCTGAGCGCTCTGATGACTCTCCAGCTTTATTCCTTAAGCTTTTCATCCATCTGGTGAGGTTTATATCCTATTTCCACCACACGTATCCACATTTTTAATTCAAAACAGAACATGCCCGATGATCCACCTGGTGCACAGCTGGGATGACCAAGGTGAACAGGCTCCCAGTGCAAGACCGCACTACAGACATTATGAGCACCTATCTCGCTTTAATTAAAGACAATACAATTTAGCCAAGGTAATTATGTGCACATGATGATTATAATTAGGTATGGCTGGGGTTTTACTATAACCAATGCATTTTACAAACTAGTCAGAATATGTTATGGTGGCTGAAGAGGCATGAAAATGCTGCCTTCCTTGTGAATCTTGTTTGTCTCTTGATATTGTCTGTGAAGTGCTGCATAGTCTGTGGCTTGTTTTGGGGAAGTGACAGATTCTGTTTTCCCATGTCTCATGATGAAGGAACGGTCAATACGACTGGTGTCTCATGATTTTTTTTCGTAAAACCTGTAAATTTAGCAAAAGAAGGCACTACTGTGCCTTAGGATATTGCAATTAAGCAAGCTTTCTCACACAGCAATGCAAATAGAGGATAGGAGAAAAGGCTATTTTTATTTATTTTTTTACCTTTATTTCACCAGGAAGGTCCCACTGAGATTAAGAATCTCCTGGCCCCAGAGGGGATCCTATTGTACATGTTTTTAGTGGTATGGGAAACCGGAGCACCCGGAGGAAACCTACGCAGACACAGGTAGAACATACAAACTCCACACAGAAAGGCCCCGTCCTGGCCCGCGGGATGCACCTGGCCTGTGAAGCACAAGCACTAACCACTGTGCTACTGCGCTGCCGCTAAAGTGTGTTTATTTGTCTAATTCAGGGGTGTCCAAACTTTTTTCATCGAGGGTCACATATTGAAGTGTATGGAGGGCCACAGATCGGTGGCCAGTGCAGTCAAGTGGTTTAAACTTTCCCCACATCTGTATTTAATCTGGAGCCTTGATGCAAACGCTGTCTCACAATAAAATGTTAGTTTTTGAGGTTTTACTTGTGCAGAATTGTTAAACTTGCAGAAAAAGTATCATCTCTGGCCATGTGTGCCAATTCAAGAAGAAGCTTGTGGTTCACATTTGGCCCCTGAGCCACACTTTGGGGCCAAATGTTTGGGTCTAATTCAGTAATAAAAAATAAAGTCCCTATTAAACACATACATAACTTAAGCCAGTAGCCGTAAATACTGATGTACACCATGATTTTAATTTTGATTTTGACAAAAAGTGGGGGGCTCTGATTAGCTCAGAGCAGGCACACACCACACCCCCTGGAGCACCGTCTCCAGGCCTCTAACGTCATTAGACCTGCACACCCCGAATACCCGATTTAGACCCTGGGCCCAAGATCTTTGTTCATCTCATTTCTCTTGTCATGACATTTTTAAGCACTAATTTACCGACAGCCATCAGTATAGACGTGTCAGACAAGACTCAAACGATGCTTAATATTCAGTGTGTCTCTCCTGCCAATCACTGATGGCTGCATCAGATCAGAGTTTTGTCTGAGCGCAGACTGAAGTTGCTGGAGATCAGTGGTGTCAGAGAATTCCCCTGGCCTCCCCTCATCCCCAGAAGGTCACTTTGCCGCTGGCTCTTCTTCCCTTTTTTGGCTGTAAGGGTAAGAAAGCTAATGTGCCAAACTAATGAGAGTAGGAGAGACAGGAAAAGGACAGTGTAAGGTAGCTGCCTGCAAGTTAGAGACACATTTTAAATATGAAAAGTGGTCAAATGAAATGATAATGCCCTATCAATGGTTTTCTTCCGTAGTGACTGGTTTGTCTTCTTCTTCAGGCAACCTTCTCCTGAACACTGATCAAAAGCTGTTTATTCTGTTGCACCGCTGTGCAGACTTTGTCAGAGTGCATAGATGAGTGTTTGTTACTGTGTGTCTCTCTTTCAACAGGCTTTAATCATTTGTGAAGCAAGGCTGTGGGCAGGAGTCAGTGGTGACCCGCCCGCGCTTCTGCACTGCGGTCATGTTTGCATCAGCTGCTTTGTGCTGAAGTCTGGGTGACTGCTAATGGTCTAGGAAACAACCTTAATACTAACAAACGCACACCCTGCTGTTCTGGCAGCCAGAACAGAAAAGTTGTGAGTAAATCATAGAAAATTATGTAACCTTCTTTAAAAAAAAAAAAAAAAAAAGTGGAATCAATGAGCAAATAAATTGAGCCAATCCCAGCTCTGGTGTGAGTGAAGAAAGCTCAGTCAGATGTGGTGGAGCTTTGATGAGCGGGGAAGAAAGGAGACTTTTGCAGAGCACTGTGAGGCGCTTGAATAGTAATACAAGAATTTGTTTGTTTATCTTTGACTAATTCCTCATTAAAACTGGTCAGACGCAGCAGGAGGCCTTTGATAGAAGCTACACAGTGTTTGCTTTACTTCTCTTAGCGCTGTCATCTGCTACACTCACTGTGTGAGCCGACTGCAGCCGCCACCGCCCTCTGTTGACTCTGTGCTCACTTCAAACACATCATTATCAAAACTGTCAATGTTTAGGGCATTGCTAATGTTTTAGCAATAAAACATAATATAGTAAATTATTTTTCTATTGTGTGTAAGCTGCTCTGTAAGCCCTATTCATCATATGTGAATATAAATTGAGTGATCCCACCTGCCTCTTAAGTCTGTGTGAGCCTGCTCACTATATGTGTGTAACAAAGGCTGCATTGTGTGTAAAGACAAGGTTGTATTTCATATGTTCCCCAGAGCGCGTGGCCAGGCTGTGTCCGTCGGAAGTGAGACCAGTTCAGCTCATTTTTCACCTCGGCCTCGTGTCCAGGTTTTAATAAAGCACTTGAAGGGTTGGAGAATTAGGATTTGCTTGGTGTAACAGAGGTGGGGTGAACAGTGTGAAAGACGACTGTGGCTTTGAGATCTCATTAGCACTGTGTTGCACTGTCACATATACACGTCCACTTGCTCAATCATACCAGCAAAGAGGTTTAAATCTGAAATGAGTTTTGGTCACACGTCCATACTACTACACCAGTCTGATTTATGGCAGCGTTACCCAGGAAATACCACAGACCACCATCTTGGGACGCCTGCTTTTCTGACTTTCTTGAGTGTGTTTTGGGATTTGTTTTAATACTTCATTACTTTAGTAATTTAAAAGTTCTTTGTTGTTGCTGTTTCAAAGTTTTTTGTTTTGAATAATTTGTTTTTAACCCTTATACTGCACAGAATTTCTCTGAACATTTCTCAAAATAAAAACACAAAATAACAGTAAAGTAAAACACTGTCAATCAGTTAATATGTTGCGTTCACATGGCGTCACATTCAAGAGCCTATAGTTTAAAATTGAGGGGGAGGGCAGCTGCAGATTTCTATTTCTTAGTTTATTGCTAAATTTGCTGTAATTCCTGGGCTAATCCACATGAAATAAAAACTGGCACAAAGATCAACGGGCCTCATTCATGAAACAAATTTACGCACAAATTTGTTCAAACTTGCGCACAATTTTTTTGGCATTCACAAAATTTGTTCTTAGCTGAAAGACCGTCTGTGTAAGTTCTCAGTCGTGCAGGAGTTGTCCATCGTAGGCAAAGATTCTTCAGTCTTCATCTGTGCTCTGTTGAAGTGTAGGATGTTTCGCTCTTCATCCAAAGAACCAGTAGGAAGAGTGTACCTGTAAGTCCCACCTGTCTTTGCTCTTTGCTCTCACTGCTCCTTACCCTATTCACACCTAATTCCCGCTCCTTATCTTCCTATTGTCTTGCCCTGGCCTCTGTCCCAGCCTGTTTAGCATGACACAGGGCTGGTTTCGTTCGTGGGGTTAAATTAAAGGGAAGGCCCCCTTTCCTGTTTATGGATGGATTTCACACCCCGCTCAAACCTCAAAATCTATTGTGCTCTTTGCATTCCTCTTCTTTGCAATGGATTGAGTAAACTATGTTACTCTGTTTGTGGTTTGGGGTTTTGTCTTTGGGGTGAATTTTTGTCTCAATGTGTTCATTGGTTTGAAATAGACTGGGATTTTATGTTGTGGAAACATCCTCGGAAGTTACTCTGAGACTCTTGAAACATAAGGCACAGCCACTCCTCTCCTTCTTGGTTCTGTCACCTGTTTGTCCTGTTCTTTAACTAGTCTTTTCCTTTGAGATTTGGCGAAAGACCATTTAGGATAACCACAGACTGATAAGGCTCTCTGGACAGGTTGTTCTTTTTTCGCTCGCACTTGTAGGTACCTGATTGGCTCTGTGTTGAAGTGTTCCGATTACTCCTAGTTTATGCTGTAGAGGGTGGTTAGAGTCAATCATCAGATATTTGTCCATGTGAGTGGCCTTCCTGTAAACCTCTGTTTGAAGTTGTCCACCTTCTCCTATGATCACCTTGCAGTCTAAAAAGGCTAGTTGTTTCTCTTTAGCATCCTCGCGATTAAATTGAATGTTAGGATCTACTGCAATGCATTGATGTGTTTTATAAATGGTATTTCTATTTTATTTTTTTTATTTTTTTTTAACCCATGTGCCGTCTACATATCTAAACAATGGCTGGGCTTTGTGCCTGTAAACGATGTGGGAGCCACTTCCTCCATTTCTTCCATGTAGAGGTTAGCTACTATGCCAGAGACCGGAGAGCCCAT
>OMNZ01071972.1:3042-24867 GCA_900303255.1 Lesueurigobius sanzi | reverse complement strand
TGTACTCACCTGCCCAGGGACTGCAGATGGAAAACAGCTACTCAGCTAAATCTGGTGCAAATCATCTCTTCTTTTGTAAAGACTAATGGTTTTGTACATTGTCCCTGTTTCAACAAAACAATAGAACTAACTAACTCATTTAAGCCTAAAAGAAACCACTAAAACAGACTATATAATGTGCTGTTTTAAGAAGTATTTCATTGCTATATGTGCAAGTACACAATGAAATGGCAAAAGTATTACTTCATGTATTCATGCATGCACATTGGGCCTCATTCATGAATATTTTCTTAAGAAAAAGTTCTTAAGTACAAGTAAAACTTAGGTCTGATTCACGAAGCGTAAAGAGAGATGCCCCAAATTCCTTAATGTGACACTAAGAACTCCCCTCATCATCAGGACATTTACATTATATTGACTATACAAAGACCTTTAATCTTCCATATATGGGCATGACAAGAGCATGAGGCAGGACTCATTTACATATACTCGAGTACATGTGAGTCACTTTTTGAAGTATTTGTTTTGTACTGTACCTCCTGTATTTTGTCTAATGTCTCTCCTCTGATTACGACAGGTGTGACTCGGAGCAGCCAACGAGCTGCAGCCCTCAGCTGTGAAAGTCTGATTCAGACTAACTATCTCTGCTCTATACCACAATTATTTTCAGAAAAATGTTACTCATGCTCAAGACTTTTTTGGGTCCATTTTGACTGTGATAATATTCTACAACTGTAGAGTCCTCCTGACTGTTCTTAGGATTTGTTCTTCCAGAAGAACTCTTTCAACTAAGAACACATTTTGTGAACGTCAAAAATGTTCTTAAGTCGGCCTTAAGAACAAATTTGTGCGTAAGTTTGTTTCATGAATGAGGCCCATTGTTCTGTTACACCTCAGTTTATACCTGTTAATGTGAACCAATGGGCTTTACTGCTGTAGAGATGGGGATGGATCTGATGAGGAAATGCATCTTATGTGTACAGCCTATGCAGTATTATATGCACAATTAGAATTTTTATTAAAGAGCAAAACTGATTTCATTAACCGTTAGCTTTGGAGTAAAACACCATAAAACTGGATCTAATTGTTGCAATAAAAACGCTATTTCCTTTCCCTATGTAGTAAAATAATGGTGTAATATGGATAATTTTAAGGTGCACATAAATCACAGCAAAATAAATAAATTAAAATACAGTAATGAGACATCGGTAGGCACCCAAGCTAAAGAAAATGCTTGTAAAGATGCCAGATCAGTTCAAAAGTGCAGTAAAGGGTTTATAAAAGTTCACGCACAAACGGCACTTGTCCTTGCAAAATATAATATAATATATACTATAATAGATCAAAAACAATGTAGTGTAATCAAAAGGAAAAATGCTCTTAGATTTCCGCGCCTTCTTATGACTTAATGCTACGGTAACTCCCATCTTTGCGTTGTCGTTCTATCCAATTAGCCTCGCTTCATCATTAAGCTAAAACCCTTGTAGTGTAAATGTATACCCTGATTAAAGCCCTGTAGTGCAAAACACACAAACAAAACCATTTATAATCTGTGGAAGGAACATGAAAACAGCCGTGTGCAACATTAACGTGATGTACGCTGCCTTTTGACTTTACAGCCTCCCATAGAACGCCGCACGGTGCAATTAAAGGAGGATTAACAGTGGCTAATGTTGTAGAAAAGATAGTTGTGGTATTTCAGTCAGAGATTTTGATGTGTGTAGATCGCAATGAGCCTGAACAAATCTATGTATACTTAGAGTAAATACGACTGGCAGACGCCTTAACCTATCACACTCCAAAAAAATAAAAATAGAATAAAGACTGAAAAGTAATCTAAATAAGTAGAATTTTCTCAAAATAAGTACAATTACACTTGATTGATGAGAAACAAATTTTGAGAAATCTGCCAATGGGGCAAGGTTTTGATACTTAAATTAAGATAAAACATAATTTCAAGTTGGATCAAGATTTTTTATCTTGCTTCGCCTGATCCCAGCAGATCTCGGTAGCTAAGCAGGGCAGGGCCTGGTCAGTGCTTGGCTGGGAGACCGTCGGGAAAATGGCCAAGAAGCCTGAGAGAATGAGGTGGTGGTGGTCGGAGGGGCCGATGGCGCAGACTGGCAGCCTCGCTTCCGTCAGTCTACCAAAGGGCAGCGGGGGCTACAAGAGTAGCTTACCACCACCAAGTATGGAGTCAATGAATAATGCCATGTAGAGCATCTTTGAGTGTCCAGAAAAGCAATGGGGCAAGATTGGTTTTAGATATTATCTAAAACCAATCTTGCCCCATTGGTAGATTTCCTGAAACTATAGTCTCTCAAGTCAAAGGCAAATTTACTTACTGTACTGTTTCTTTAGCGAGCTGCGGGAGTGTCCGAGTCTCTGTTTGCGATCTTGCCCAGGCAAGAGGCTCTTGCTCTCGCGAACGTCTACTCCAAATGCCGGCCCATGTCTATGGAGTCTCCTGCGATGTTTACCCTCTTTTTCACAAACATAGTCCATATGAACATGGCGCTAAGTATCATGAATGAGAGAAATGTCCGTACTCCAGCCTCTCCGCCGCCATTTGAGCATAGAAAACAAACGCGCCATGTCACCACCAACTGCTTGACTGGCAGTCGCTTCAGCCAATGAGAAATGAGATGCAAATGACCATCAATCATTGTCTAAACAAGCAGATGGAGATCAGGCTTTTCTCAGATTTACCTAAGTGCCTACCTTCAAATGGCCACAACTTCTCCAAATAAGATCATATTTCCATGTGTTACACATCGTTGGAAAGCTTGACTACACTTTCAGAATCTATGAATAACTCAAAATGCCCCAGAATCGACTTGTGTCCCTGAAAGCCATGGCTGGATACAAATCCGACTTATTCCTAGGTTACTTTTTGTATTTAGAATGTGAATCCTGAGCATTGGTACATATTGGGCCATGGTTAACATGTTTATTGATTAACATTTCTTTAGCTGGGAGGACCAAATAACACTTTTATATATCTGCTGCATATTTCTATGAACAGCATTGATAAAAAAAAACACATATCATGATGGTAATTCTGAACACAAGGAATTTTAAGCCAATCGGACAGACAGCGGATGATACCAGAGTCATGGCCTTACTATTAAATTGTCCGTCCTTCACAGGGTTTTTTTGCCCTCTTTTTTCATTGCCAGTTTTTCTTTAAGGCAAGGCGAGTGTGCACTTATCTATCCCATGTTCCGTCTCCTGGTAGCCAATTTGTTACTGTCAGGACGGCCCTGACAGGAACGGCAGATCAGAATGGAGGTGGCGTTAATCTTGTGCATGGACACATGCTTCATATTCAAATCATTCCTTTCGGGATCCTTTATGGAAAATCTCCCAAGAGGAAAATTGCCAGTGTACGTATGTGTGTATAGGGTCTGTGTTGACTCTTAATTTGCGGCACGCTGGTAGCATTTTAAGTGTCTGTTAAGCAGCATACGAAGCTCTAATCGTCTTAATGCCCCCATTTGGAAACACGGCGAATATGAGGCAAGAGAATGGCCACTTTGATCATGGAGTGATTTCTGTCTGCACCCAGAGTTAATGGAAGAATTAATTTATTGTCTTTCTGCATACATTTTGTAAATCAGACGTGGTTATTATTGGTAAAAATGTTATTAATCTTGGAGTTTTTTAAGCGATTGCTCATATTTTCAGTTGTTAACATATGCGTACAAAAATGAGACTTAAATTCACTGGATTTAAGAATATTTGACCCGAATTTGAGTAATTCTGTCTTGCCAAGTAAAAAAAAAAATCTGGCAATGGAATGAGGTCCCCCTTATTTCAAGCAAAGTGAGATTTATTATCTAATTTGTAAGAAATTTTATCTTATTTTAGATACAATACGATGCTGTTAGGCGCAAAAAATATATATATATATTTTTTTACTTTTTCCAGTGTACAATGACAACAACATGTTCAATTATGAATGAATGAATGGTTTATTCCGAGCTTTTTACAAGTAAAGTCATACATACAGTTTCGTTTTTTTACATACTCTTATAATAATAATAAAATAAAATAAGAAACAGTGTCTATGCACATATATACATACATACATACATACATGATACATATTCTTTTTTTTTTTTTTTTCTTTTTTACTTTTACACAAAGCTCAAAAAGGAGTGGGAGGAACTATGTACACTGTTAGAGAGATTCAAATTTGCAGTGGGAATGTCCAGTTTAAATAAAGGTCACAGGGAGGGCAGGGAAGGGAGGGAGTTCAGCAGCCTGGTGGATAAAACTGTCCTTCAGCCGACTGGACCTGGCCCCTAGATCCCGCAGTTCCTGAAGGCATTCCCCTGAAGAGACTGTGAGTGTGTAGGATCACTGGCAAATAAAGTAACATAAACACAAAATATTGCAGTGTATTTCTTGCTTTGTAGTTGAGCTATTTAAACTTTGACAATGATCAGAGCTTGTCCTTCATGGCGTGCGGTTATGGATGAAACAAAACATAATTTCAAGAATATTTTAAAATAGGGATTAACACCATATAACACCAGTATAAAACAACACACATAAACATCTTTTTGCCAACACCTGTTCATTGACTCTCCCAGAAGTTGCTGTAACAAGCATGTTAATACGTTTGAATTAGCAATTTAATGCAACCCAAATAAAAGCAGCAGCAACTGCCTTTAGGACATGCCAGTTCATTGCATCCAAATAAACAGGACCCATAAAAGTCCCAAGCACCTCGTAAACACTCTTAATTGGGCATATGTCACATGTTCCAGTGTGTTGTGTGGTCATGAATGAAACCATGCCTGAAACACACTGTAACACATTCCATTGAGGAGTGTTGGTGTGTAGATAATTACCTGATGCTTCTGGTGTAACAAAAACAGAAGCACAGACACACACACACACTCACAAAAATAAACAACGGTTTTTGTTCCTGGTGGTTTGGTGTGAAGTGGGGGAGAGAGAGGAAGCACTGCTGCTCTCACAGTCCAGCTCAGGCTATCAGTGCCTCAGCACCACACCGACACACCGCCTTGACTCGCGTTTGTCATTAGGGCTGCTCAAGATTGTTCCTTGGGAATTATACAAGAGACTCTCATATATGGAGTCTTGTGCGACCAATTTTCTGATCGCACGGCTGTCTTGGCGAATTCCAATGCAGAGCTGCAGTTAGATGACTAATTAAGCAATATTTTGAGAGAAGAATGCCTTCATTTTCATGCCGATTTTATTTTGAATGACTTTGAGGTGCTTTTATAGTGTTATTGGATTGTTGAAGACAATGCCTTAAAATACCTTACTAAACTAATTTTAAGTTAGAAGCTAATTCTCAGTGTCTCATAGCTGGATGCAGTGAGACTGTCACTGACATAGACGTCGGAACTAGGGGTGTGGGGGGTGCGGCCCTCCCATCAGCCCCATATTGTCGGCATCTGAGCGCTAATCTATGCACAGGTTGAAAACCTGGCTGCGCAATAGCCTACAATGAAGCAGGAGAGGCTCATGCATTTGGCCATTATGAATGCGCATATAGTGACCTTATTGATGAATACGATATGTTTCGACCCTGCTGAAGAATTCATCAGCAGGTCAACTGAGAGAAGGTCCACTTTTGGATAAGTGTGAAAGCTCTTAGGAGCACACAGCTCGTCTCAACAATGACGAGGAAAACTGCTGTGTGTTATCCACACGCACCACAGACTCTCTTTATGCCATGTCCAGGTCCTACACATTTAATCTACAAACTGTTCACTAGTTTATTGGAGTAATGAGAAATGCAAGCTGTAACTGCGACCCATATGTTAACTCTGGCTCTCCCTCGCTCTCTCCGACACTCGCTCACTTTTGCATCTCAAAGCGCTGCCTGGTGGAGTCTTCACGATGATAAAAGGTGTGTGGTGTTTGTCAACACTTCCGCCTTGTGTCCCATTGGTCAGTGACTGTGTAAGACTTTTCTGTGGCCTGTTGTTTTTGTGCAACAGATCAAATGCTAACTTTAGCTTGACTCCTAGCGCTGATGCTCCAGTCTTAACTGCTGCTTGTCGCTGTGCGTTAAACTGCAGCACATTTCTGGACATTATTCCCACAAACTCACGCTGAAAGTGGGCGGTAACCACAGCTGTGCTCCGCTGCGTCTGTGAGCTGCTTCTGTCTGAAGAGCACAACTGTCCACATTGTAAAAATGCTTTTGATACAGATATGAAGGTAAAGACGACATAAGGTCTTCTTTTTATCTAAATAATCAAAAAAAAGCACTGACACGGAGTACAAATAGGGCCTATTTTATTGTATTACATTACAATCATTCGTAATAGGCCTAGCTCAAAGGGGAAGGGAGGTGGGTCTCGAGAAATCAATGAAAAAAAAAAAGGGTCACCTGAAAAAAAGTTTGAGAACCACTGGTTCACTGGCCGAGTGTTATGTTCCTTAATAAAGGCTTGATTTATTCATTTATTTCGTTTAATTTTCTTAACAATTAAGATGCTGCATATGTAAATCTGAGTGTGCGTCTCTCCTCGGACCCAACAAAAACCCCACCCCCCCTCTCATAAAATAGTTCCGACGTCCATGGTCACTGATCCAACAATTTGTATTACGTTGTTGAATGAGTAAGACCAAATTGTACATTAGGTACATTATTGTTGCGGTTTAATTTCAAAGACCATGTCTGATCCGTGTTAAATAAAGAACGGTGGCGAATAATATTGGCATCTGTTACTGCACAGAGGCTATGGCATTGAATCAGAACATACAGTACACAGTATAAATGAGGACACCCCCGTTAAAAAGAAACATTTTAAACAATATCTCAACTGACAAAGATGACGACTAGGGACTCTATACTCTGGAGTTATGAGACCAAGATGAATGTGAAGGGAGCTGTATTTCATTGATGGCATCATGAATTCACAGAATTATTACTTTATACTGAAAGAGAAGATGCTCCATCACTCCGTGCCCTTGGTCACTGTGCAGTTGTCCAAACTTTTTTCACCGAGGGACCCATATTGACATGTATACAGCATGAAGGGCCACAGCTCCGTGGTCAGTGCCTTCAAACATTCAATTAGGTGTATTTAGGAGATGTTTAGACCATGTCCCACACCTTTATTTAGGCTTCCTATCTCTGTCTCACAATAAATGTTACTTTTTATGCTTTTAAGAGTGTGGAATTACTAAGACTGCAGTATGGTTGCTGCTGATGAAGAGGCTTGAGGGCCACCAAAAACTGGTCTGAGGGCCGCACATGCCTGTCCTAAACCCACCTCTAAGGCCACTGTTGTTGAATTTCTGAAGAAGAACAGGGTGAACATAATTCAGTGCCAAGACTGTCTCCTGATCTGAACCCAATCGAACTTCCACGGGAGATTCTGAAGAGACAAGTTGAGCATCACTCTCTATCCAGCGTCAGTCTCTAAACGAGGTCATTGTTGAGGAATGGAAAAAGATGAGCGCTGCCAAATACCGCCTATTGTTCATTCCATGCCTAGAAGACTCGGAGCTGTCATTAAAAATCATACAGTAGTTATAGTGGGTTGTTCTCATTTTTGCCTCACACTAATTTGAGTAAAACTGAAAACTGAGCAATCTATGTTATATAATTGATCTTACAAAATGAAACGGAAACTGCTTGCAATTATAAAATCTGATGAGCCGGGGCCATCAAAAACCCCCCAATTCTTTTAGCTTAAACACGTCCACACACCGCTCCCCACGCCGCACTCCCGCATCCTTCAACAAATCGACCGGCAGCACAAGAACACCGCGGCGCTGTTAGTTTATCCGTGTTTCTGGCCACTTAAAAACTTTATTCGGTGAGATTTAACAACTTCACTCCCAGCGGGCGGTCAGTGATAGGAGCCGGTCCCTTTCTTTCGATGGTAGTAGTTAGAACAGGGGGCCTTCAGAAAAATCACACAAAGAGCCGCAATCAGCCTTCGATCCCTCGCGCTGGCGTTGGGAGCGCTGATGCACACCAGCTGTTGTGCGAATCAATCCGGGGAGCTATTGAACCGTGCAGCGCTTAGCAAGGCTTTTTATACATTCATTACGTTGGTAGATATTTGAGTACCGTTCGGATTTTTCCTCAGTTTTATTCCCTGCTTTGACTCAAAAGACGTGGATGGCATAAAGCGTCGGGGCATCGATGTTAAGTACTGTACATCCCAAAACTGCATTGTAAGACTGAAGAATGAAGAATTGTGTTTTTCCTGTTTTGTGGCTTGGCATTTTTAAAGATGCAGGAAGTAGAGAGGTTGGGATCCAATATTATCGTACAAATCTGGAATTTTCCTGGTGCAAAGAAACAATGTTCATAGCTAAAGAATTTGCCAAAAAATATTTCAAAAAGTAGAGAAAGTAGCAATGAAACAAATCTTTGCCTGTGGGTCACTGCTGGTAAACACTGTATGGCTAGAGCCAGTTGGCAATACACCCAAACATGTGTGGTTTAAAAACCTTCCTGGGTCGATGGGATCGTTCGCAGACGACTTTCGCATGAACGGAAAAACATAGAACATAGTTAGGGAAGATAAATGTGCAAACAGGCAATAGAAAGGAAGAAGAAAATATATCTAGTAAAATAGAATAAAATATGGAAATTAAAAATCTAAATATCAAAGTTGGCAGTGCAGAGAATGAGAAGATCTTGGGTGATAAAGTAAAGCTCACCAGTTTTCAAATCATTGCACTGGCTCTCTGTATTATTATTTTTTTTTTTCAGAATTCACTTTCATTTTTTGCTGATTTATTTTAAAAGCTTGAATGGCATGGCGCCCACTCATTTAGTCCAACCCCTCCAGCCTCATGTCCCATCCAGAGTTCCTCCTGACTGTTCCCAAGACCAGGCTTAAGAAGAGATGAGACAGGGACCCTTTCCAAAACCGCTTCCTCCTCCCTTTAAGCACTAACACTTGATTTGCGCGTTCCTCCGAAGGAAAGGTCTGTCCAAAACAGACTGAGCAGTGAGGAGATGTGGCTTATAAGCTCTTTCAAGTCAGCATCGACGCAGACTTTACAGGTGTGTGTTACACCAGAGAGCAGCCCCACGAGCAACATCCACCAAACAACCTCAGTTCCACCTTCATTTAGAAGCAATGATTTTTGACTTTTGTAGATGAAAAAGAAAGTGGTAATGAGATTTAATATGCTTTTATTGCTGGTGGAAAAGATCTCACTTGTGTGTTTGAATTAGTAAAATATAATGTGTATTAAAATGTGTGTGTATAAAATCTGAATCAGAATGACTTAGTATACTCTGGGAGCCAGGTGGCCTCATGGTAATGTTTTTGCTATCTTATTCAAACTATTATTTGTCATTAGTATATGCCCTGAGCCATTACCAGTTGGGACATTTTGTTATAACTCAGCTCCCTTCGGTCGCAGGACAAGCCTCAGCCTTTATCACTCTGTAAAAACAGATGCTGTCGTCACATACTGTGTCACACTACAATGACATTTTCAATAAAGAATCCTGACATGATGGAATGTGGTAATATAGCATTGTAGGGGTTTGTTTGTTTCTGTGTTCAAATATCAGACCATTTATTAGAAAACATTGTTAAACATTGCCTTCAAAATGGGAAATTCTCTTTGCAAACTGTATTACTGTGACACAGTGACATGGAATGCCTGTCCTAATTATGTATAGAAAACCTTTCACATTTATTAGCTTCATCCATCATACAGTTGCACATTTCAGATCAACAATTCATCTTAACCTTTTTGGATTTTCTCCAAACTTGGCACAGTTGATGTTGATATGCCAAATGTTTTGTGCTTTTAAAGACAATATACGCCTGTGCCACAAGTAGCTTTAGGTAATGTAATGTACAAGTGTTTGCTGATGCTGTCAGATGCTCATAGCACCACTCAGAGCAGTGGGTTCCATCCTCTAATGGAAAAGTGAAAGTGCCCATGAGAAAGAACCTTTGGGCAGTCAGTCTTTTCTGTCCAGGGTGCTAAAGTGTGGAACTTGTCCCCTGAGCTGAAACAGAATGTAGATCTGGGGCAAAAAGGAATCAAGTCTGCACTCATTTTTAGAATACATTGCAACGCACTGCCTGTATTAATGTAAATGTTATTTATGGTGACTGTATTTTATGTTAGTGACCTTTAAAAGCTCTTCTAGGGACAGACATTGCAAATTAGCCTTGACTATAAATGTTGTATGTGTTCCATTTAAATGTACATACTTGTCCCTATTACTTATTAATGATTAAAATTGAGTTATTTTGATATTTTACAATAGTATATTGCATTACTGTGGGATATTTACTCATTCCTATTTACTTTTATTTGACATAGTCTCACCACTGGTCTAAAACTACAGATGAGTCGTTAAATGTCATTCAGTTGCAATATCTGCCTGAATGATGTAAAAATAGCAAAAGAATGAATTGGAATTGTGTTATTGGATTATTTGAGCTAAATCAGCGACTGTGGAGCTTTATGAAAGATATTGGATTATTTTATTTGCTATGTCTGCTTGACAAAGAATCTTTGGTGGAAGTCACATGTGAGACCTCTTCGAGCGGTTTTCTGCACCAGAGGATTAAAATGTACAACTGAAAGGCGTGGTCCAGCCGTGGCGTGGCGGCTTAACATACTGGCGGCAGTACAACTACTAAACTATTTTAATTAGAGGTTAGAAAGTTGTAAAGTCCATTCTGAGTGATGCACAATTGAAGTGTTCAGTCTTTCGTGCCATATTCCAAATCTGCATGTGTGATTGGCACGGTAATAACACAACCAGGTAATCATTGGCTGTGAGCAGACCTCCAGACGCTCCTCCTGTTCAGATAACAGAAGTGTCTGGCTGGACAAGCTGGTCTACACTAGTCTGAATGATTTAACCCTAGTCTGAGTTATGTAATACCCAGACTGACCTGTCTACACTAAACAAGGTCTGAGCCTGTCTTAACATGCTTGAATCTGTCTAAGCCCAGTTTGAGCCCATCCAAACCTAGACTGAACCACACTTACTTCAGTCTAATCCACTCTTACTTTAGTGTCATCCCATGTGAGCCTGTTTAAACCGAAATGGCTCTGCCTAAACCCAGTCTGAGACCATCTAAACCTAGTTAGAGCCAATAAAATCAGTCTAAACCCAGTCTGAACAACACTTACTTCAGTCTAAACCACTCTTATTTTAGTCTCATCATAATGTGAGCCAGTCTAAACCAAGCTAAAGCTAGTTTCACCCCAGTTTGAGCCAATCTACACCTGAGCTGAACAATCTATACCTAATCTAATCCAGTTGAACTGTGTTAGCCAGTATAAACTTAGCTTGGGCTATTGTAAACCTGCTCAAAACTCAGCCTCCGTCAGTCTGAACCAAGTCTGTACAAGTTGGTCAAGCATAACAAACCATAAAAACTGAAATATCTTTTGAAAAGCCCTACAGCCACTGATTATTATGACTATTATCAAATACATACATGTGTGTCCAAATTACAAAGGATTTTGTTATTTTTCCATCATTTAGGCAGATATTGATTGTCCTCCTAAATGTGGAACTGTACAACATTTAACATTAAAACCCACAGACTCATCTGACTGTAGTTTTAGAGCAATGGTAAGGCCAATGTCAAGTAAAAGTAAATAGAAATGAATAAATATCACAAAGTGATGCAATATACTATTGTAAAATATTGAAGTCAATTTGAATTAGACACTAAACCAATCATGTCTACACAGTCACAGTCACACACTTGTGGCATATGGGTTATACAGAAAAAGTCTAAATGTGTGCACTTGTCCATTAGATGCTCCTCATGTGATGGAACCCACTGCTCTGACTGGTAGCTGTCTGAGAGCGTCAGGGACATTACATTACCTAAAGGCACTTGTGCCATATACAGTAAGTTATACATTTTCATTAAAAGCACAGAAAAAAGCAGAAAAAAGTCTGTACATCTATCTGCCACAAACGTAACAATGTCCTGAAGACTTTGCAGCGAGGCCTGATTCTAACTGCTCTCCCCATTTGAACATGCCTCAGATTTTACTCACAATATATTTGGCATAGCAACATCATCTGTGCCAAGTTTGGAGAAAATCCAAAAAGGTTAAGATGAATTGCTGATATGAAATGTGTAACTGTGTGCTGGCATGGTCCATAGGTTTAATAGGACAAATGAATGGAGAGCTCATGCCTCAGTTAGGGGTATGAAACATCCAGCTTATAGCAGGTGATCTGTGTGACACAGAGCCCATCTTGGGCTTAATTTGAAGCTACAATAAATGTGAAAAGTTTTCTATTCATAATTAGGACAGGCATTCCATGTCACTGTGTCACAGTAATACAGTTTGCAAAGAGAATTTCCCATTATGAAGGCAATTTTATAATGTTTTCTAATAAATGGTCTGATATTTGAAAACAGAAACACACAAACCCCTACAATGCTATAATGCTACAATGCTACATTACCACATTCCTCATCATGTCAGGATTCTTTATTGAAAATGTCATTGTAGTGTGACACAGTATGTGACGACAGCATCTGTTTTTACAGACGGACATCATTCTGAGGCTTGGCCCAAAAAAGTGGTTTAACGGGGCAGAGTTATAACAAAAGGTCCCAACTGGTAATGGCTCAAGGCATATACTAATGACAAATAATAGTTTGAAAAAGGTAGCAAAAACATTACCAGGAGGCCACCTGGCTCCTGGACTATCAGGGGAGATTATTTTCATATAAAAGTATCAGTTGAAGTTGTGATTTTTGCAACATTGGTGGGCTGTGCTGACACAGTATGAGGGAAGTGTCTGCTCCATGGGGTGAGGGAGAGTGTGTGTAAAAGCTACAGCTCCAAGTGCTCTTCAGAAGGAACATCCAAAGGTGTCTTGTCTGAGGATTAAGTGAAAGTGGGTAGGGGAAGGAAGGAGGAATTGGTTTCAGAAAGGGCCAGGGCCTTTTCTGTCACTGAGTCCCTTGGAACCCCCTTGCACCTTGGAATGGTGTATAAACGTTCCTAGGATTTTGCACTCAGTCAGAGAGTATTTGTGAGTTGAGTGCGTTTTATGCACGTTATTCACCTTGGAATGGCACCATAATTCAATTTTGAAATAAGTTTTTATAAAAATCAAAAACTAGGTTAAAACTCACATTTAGTCACATTTGATCACATTCAAAGCCAATTTTCAAATTGCTTGAGAAAAAGCGGGTCAAATAATTGTTCTGTAGTGAAGATGTTTTAGGGAGCAAAAACGTATAATCTAATGTACTGACTTATATAGATACAAAAGGTATAGTCCTCCCTTAAAAAAAACTCTCTCTTTCCACAATTGGGAAGCGAGTTGTTTCTCGTAAGCTCATTGGACATACACATACAAGTTGCAAAATAGCAGGGTGTTCAAATACTTACTTTCTTCACTGTAAATAAAGCTATCTTACCTTTCTGCAGTCGCCACAGTAGATCACTTCCAGAGTGGGCGTGGCTTCCAGATCAAACAAGTCAATAAAGCGCTGGAAGAGAGAGCAGGGAGACTGTTTACCTTCCGCCTACGCTCTTCCCCACCTGCAAGTGAGATCAATGCCTGGAAGAGACTGACCTTAGACCCCATGAGCTGCCAGCTGCCCAGGCACTAATGGGAGCTGCCTCATGCCCGGGCACTTACAAGAGGCATAGATATAGTATATATATATATATATATATATATATATATATATATAGCATAAAGCCTCCTTTAATTGGCGAGAAAATGCAATTCGCTTTCATTTGATATTTTGTCATGTCTTGAATATTTCACATTATCAGAAGGCACATTTGCTGCTAGCCTCGTTGCTAATTTCATCAAATGGAATAACAATAACGTTTGATCTTTCTGTTATCTGCAAAATCCCATTCTTACTCCCTCTAATCTACACAGCTGCCAGTGCGTTTCTTCCCTCTGCCACGACATGAAAGCAACTGAGATAGAAGTCAGTGTGTTATTTAGATTTAACGGTAATAAGCTGCTAATCTGCATGCAGCCGCCATTAACCTGCTTTTATTCCTCTGTGTAGCAATTAGCCCAAACAAGGTGTAAGAGAACCTATTCGTATTCTGCTCACATTTACTTTTCAATTTCCGCTGCCAGAAATAGTTGTCACTGTGTATATGCAAACTGAAGGAAACGGTTTGGATTCACTGCAGGCAAAACTCTTTCTTTTGGGACAGTTTCCTCATTTAACATCAACTTTCACCTGGAAACACATAAATGACCTACTCTTTAGAATGAGGAGTGTAATTATTGGACTGATTCAGCATTTCTTCATAGAACTACGGCATATGGATGAATTGTATGTTCATTGACCATTTTCTCACATTGTGACTTCTCCACTTTAAGAGCTCCTACAGACTCCAAATGTTCCAGTCTGTAATTTAGCTCCTGCCTGATTTTATGAGTTTTGAACCCTCAAAAACAAGGTGAAATTTGACTTCACAAATTTATTCAGTAATAACTAGTTCATTCAAAAACTGAAGAAGGTGTCTGTGTAATCTGTGTAACGAATACAAAATAAAAACACACATTTATACCTGGCTCTATCCATTACCCTCTCCTCGATCTGCCTCCTTATCGTGGTGGAGGGGTTTGAGGACCTGAATGAACCGAGGAGCTATGTTGTCTGGGGCATTATGCCCCTGGTGGGTCTCCCAGGGCAAACAGGTCCTAGGTGACGGGTCAGACCAAGAGCGGTTCAGAAGCTCCTTGTGATGAAATCAACAAGGACTGTTACGTCGCCCAGAGGTGAAGGAGTGTCGTGGGGCCGTCCTCCTGTGGACCCACTACCTGCAGGAGGAGCCATAAGGGACTGGTGCAATGTGATCCAGGCAGCCTTTACTGCTGCCACTGTGACCCAGCAACGGAAAGTGGAAGAAGATGGATGGCTCTATCCATTATCAAGATTTTGTTGCCAAAATATAGTCAATTCTGGCCATTTTTATGCAAAAAAAGCCTTATTTTTTTACACAAAAACATAAACATTTTAATTTTTTTTTAGATTTTCCCCTCATATTTATGTTATATCCAGCGAGTTTCCAATTGATACCACTCAATTATTTCCCCCCCCCCATACGCCAGACCCAACAATGCAGAAGAGCTGAAGGCCACTCTCAGAGCAGCCTGGGCTCTCACAACACTCGAGCAGTCCCACCAGACTCATTGACATTGCTGCAGTTTAATTCAGACAAAAGGAGCAACAACTAAGTATTGAGTGTTGTACATGCTCAACACTTTTCAGTTGGCCATTTCTAAAAAAACCTTTGTTTGTTGGTCTCAAGTTATATTCAAATTTTATTCAAGAGATACTGAATTTGGGATTTTCATTAGTTGTCAGTAAAAATCATCAAATGAATATAAAAAAATATATTCGTCTGTGTGTAATGAATGAACATAATATACAAGTTTCACTTTTTGAACGGAATTACTGAAATAAATCAACTTTTTCATGATATTCACTAAATGTTCATGTATGTTCTGTATGTTGTACTTATGGACAGGTGCTGAAAATGAGCACTTGTGCGAACACCCTCAAAACATTGCATCTGGTTTGTCCAATGTATACAGTATGTCCTTAATAATAATAATAATAATGATAATATGAACATGACATGTAGCTAGCGCATAGAAAAGTTTTAGACTCATTATAAAGCTACTGTAAGTTTATTCCTGAAGATGCCACACTCCACCAGTCCATGAAATTCAGGAACACATTTATTTCCGTTGACTCTGTATTAGGTAAGCTATAAAAATGAACACACAAATATAAGAATGTATTTTATTCAACTCTTTGCTGTCTAAACAATATAAAGGTAACTTATTTCTGACGGAGGAGGATAACAAAAATAAAAGCAAATGCTGAATGTTGTGCCTACAAACAGCCAAAATAATGTCTTCTAATACAATCACTTTCATTACACCCACGAATTCCAATCCAAGTCAAGGCACGGAACACTTTTTCATCTCTGAGCCTTTGCTGGATGGGTTTTATATCTGTATTGCTGACCTCAACACGCTGCAGGTGTGGGTTCAGGCTGCACACAAAGGTAAAGCCAACACACACGGACAGAAGACTTGGACACAGCTGGGCTCTCCAACTTTCACAACAGACTCTGATGTGGTCCTGAATCGGTTAAAGATGCACAGACTTGTCCAGGACTCACGCCAACTGCATTACCATATAAAAGAGACTTTGCCAGTGGCAGGTTGACAACGCGGCGAAGAAGGGTTAAAGTGGTCGATGTGTTTTGGGGAAAGGTAGACCGATGCTCTGGCTGCTTAGCAACATCTACACAGACTCTGCCTCGCGCTGCTGAATAATTGAATAACACTGTTCGCTTCTAATATTCTGCGTGGCATACCAAACTGCAAAAAGAACATATTTATTTTGATGAAATATAACTTGCCTCTATATTTGCTTGGAAAAAGAACAATGTGGGAAATGCAATTATTTTCACATAATTTATTCCCCATCCTCTTCCAGGGTCTCGGTTTTCCTACCACCGCAGCTTCAATTTTAACAAGAAAACCCAAAACAGTTAGGCCTATCACAATTTGATTAAACACATTTTAGGGACTAGCTGAGTGGACTATTACATTTAATTATGAATGAGAGAGCTACTTTAAATGTGTAATTGTGGAGTCCATTTTCAATTATCTAAAACTAAATTTTAGGTTCTGTCATTTCACACCATATAAACCTAACCAGTCTTATGAATGGCTCTTTTGCAAGAACTGACCTAATTCAGCTCCTATTCCCAGTAATATTACCTCCGCAATAAACCTCAATACTATATTCAGAGTAACATCCCAATCATCCCATAATAATCACCATAATCTTAACAAATATTTGCAATGTATTACAGTTGTACAGAAATGGAAACAATGTGGATTATACTGTATTCTGAGACCACCCTCTCAAGCCCCATGAATATTCAACCAATCATTACTTTCAGAGATATTCTGTAAGTCAGATGATTTTAAACTGGTTCTTTAGGTGAGAGCTCCAGCACAGCCTCCATAATGCCAATAATTATTTTTGATGAAATGATGTAACACTTAGGTATTGTCAATAGCGTTAATTGAAATGAAAACATTTTATTCTTAAAGTCTTGGATTATTAATTAATTGTATTTATACATTATAATTAACAGTGATTATTATTTGCATGATAAAGTGCAACACTGACTACACTGACTATTGTATTGTATCATCCTTGCTTTTATATACTGTAAATACAGATTGCAAGAGTGTTGCCACATTTTAGAAAATAGTTTGGGTCATTCTCAATCAATTAATCAATCAATCAATTTGTTTTTGTAACGCCCAATATCACAACAGGACAAAAACAAATCAATATCAGGAATCAAGAATGATAAAATAAGTCACACACAAATGAAATGTCACAACCAGATGTAATGTCCCGTAAATAAGTAAATCGTTTAGAGTAACAAGCTTAGAGTCGCCCACATCCTTAGACCTTCCTCCACGGTGAGGAAAAACCCTTAAAAACCACATGGGAGAAAGTTAGGAAACCTCGAGGGGAACCACTTTGGAAGAAGAATCCATCCCCCTTGGACGGATGGGCCAGTGGTGAAGTTTTGGTCGACCAGAGTCCAATGGCTATGTTCGGCGAGAGTCGCAGAGGCCATTAAACTGGGAGATGTCTGCAGCAGTGTTTAACCCAAGGAGTTGTAGGTTTGGCCGACGCCGTCTGGTCCTACGAATGCTGTCCAGTCCCCACGATGACGGCAGTTGTTCGGGTCTTCAGCAGCCCGGGAACTCCCCGCCGGAGTGGGACAGAAAAAGAGGACACAATATGAATAGCAATGAACAGAAAAACAAAAAAATGTGCAGGTAGAACTAAATATTGCAACATAATTTATACAGTAAGGAAAGCAAGAGGATAAGGCTCAATGTGCCGTACTTCCCCCAGCATTTTAGCTGCTATATCAGCCTTGCATATGCTGTAGGTTTAGTACTGAGCCTAGCTGACCTGACTATAAGCCATTTCGAAAAGAAACGTTTTGAGCCTAGTCTTAAAAATGGGGACTGTGTCTGCTTTTATTCTGAGAACTCTTCTGTTCTGTTCTACTGGTTTATTGTTTATTATAGGGTCTTCAATATTCTTTACCTAGATAAAGACTATTATTCCTGGTGTTGTTGATGTTGTCTTGTCTGGTTGTACAGTATGTGGGGGAAGGGTAGTTTTTATTGTATGTGTAAATATTGTACTCAATCTTGTTGTGTGTTGTTCTGCGGTCAACCCTTTGTCCTGTGAATCTTGTCTTTATTCTGTTCATGGTGTGGGTTGTCCATTTCCCAGGGGACAACAGAGGTAAATTAGCCTAAGGCTAACTCTTGTACAATGCATCAAATGGAAACATTTATGTTATCCTTGTACATAGTCCCTTAAAAAGCTAACACTAAAGATTTTGCTATTTGGCAAGATTTTGTGAGTAAAACCCAAACATTTCATCCTTCCTCATAAGTCAAAGCAAAGATCTCCTTATCCAATAACAACAATAAAGAAATGATTTACTATTCAGTTTATCTTGTAGCAGCCTTAGGCATAATGCTAATTTGGCCGTTTGTAAACAACCAGAGTTTCATTATTTTTCTTAGGGATTATGTGGCACCTTTTCCCCCCTCACCGGAGACGTGACCAAAGCACTCCTTGATCAAACAAGTGTCGCTGCCTTCACTTAAGCCCTGTTTATACATATAACAGAAGCCTTTAAGACCCAATACTCCCAGAAGAAGAAAAGACATTGACAAAGAATTCTTCTGTCGCATTCATTGTGAATAAATGCTGTTATCATCTGTCAGCAAGAGGCAAGTTGCCCGCAGCTAGAGTAGACATGTAGAGAAAATAAAATATTATCCAACCTTGGAGCACCTCGGGCAAGCCAGGAACATGAGACACCTGCAGTCTACACAATGTTTAAATCAAATTTATTTGCCTTAATACCTTCAAATCCTCTCTGAGCTACTTTGCTTTAAGTCTTGCAAACAGCAAACTAATTAAATAGCTTTTCGTGACCGAATCAAACTGAAGGTTTAACCTCCACTTCCTGCTATGTTTGTATTATGTATCACCATTTCTCTATTTTCCTATTAGCTTTGCTTGCTTTTTAAATCCAGCACATGCACTTTGATGTCAAACCGTGCTCTAAGCTACATGTTGGAAATAAAACCGCATCAAGAGGGGCAAAAAGCTGGGATTTTCTTTCAAAGCTCCAACCTGCGCCGCACCATAGCGAGCGCCAGGACCCGGGATAATTGTATGGAAATAGAAAGAAAAGAGAGCCATTGTGCAGTACCAATCTCTCTCTCTCTCTCTCTCTGTCTTTCTCAAGCTTCGATCTTACAAGACAATTCTTTTGATTTCGAATGACAGCTTCAAGTCATCCATCAGCGCATTCACGGCAGCGCCATTACGGGTTAAGTCTTTGCAGAGTGGGTTAAAAATGATCTAAAGCCTCGCTGGGAGGAATAATATCCATCACCAATCACGTTTCTCTCCCTCTGCCCTCTGTGGAGCGCCTGGCACCTCTGTCATCAAATGCTATGTGACAGATATAACGTAATAATCCAGCATCTATAGACTATATCATCTGCCAATTAATTAATCCAATAGAGCCTGGCTAAGTCTATTAAGTCCCATTCTAATTCATCAGATGCCACCAGGATACTCTGTCATTTAGTCCAAATTTGAAGGATAATTAGGCAAATGGAAGGCAGTAATGTAACTGTGGATATCTGTGGATAAGTGACTGGCTTTTGAGTGATGAAAAGACGAACATTTTTTTAATATATTCCTGGAGTGACTACAGTGCTAAGAAAATGCTTGGGATGATGAGAGAGTGTATTACACTGTTAGGAGATAAAGCTATCTGGTTCTCTATAAGACTTAGCGAGGTGGTTGGCACTCACACCTCATCACAAGAAGATCTCTGATTAACTGTGAAACTATACCCTGGAGTTTGCATGTTCTCGCTTCTTTCTAAGTGACGTTGAGTTGACACTGGAAAAATTCATGTAGTATATTTGCTCTGGTTTTGAGCAGGTAAGTCAGCTGCCAATGGAATCAATATTTTTGCATCTTTAACAAGTAATAACTTCTTCTATGCACATGAGTGACATGTCACTTCCAACTGGAATCTCAGTCTGCCGCTGCTCTTCCTCTTCCGTTATTTTCCAATGGGACATTAGCAGTGTCTCTAAATAAAAAGCTCTGGATTACATGGAAGCAATGTCTTAAAAACATCAGGCTGATGTAAAGACTTCACTAAAAGAAACTTCCGTGTTCATCGCAGTAGGTGTTTTTGGGCCCGATCTTGGGGATCAAGAGGCACATGGTCTTGGTCAAGACAAAGCGTACCCCCAGGGGGAAGAATGATGCGCCATAGACCAAGACCAGACTGGCAGAGGCCGGTGTGAGAGGCAGAGTCAGGCGTTGTGTGGCAGCAGCTCTAATCAGGGGGTGGACATTAACGCACACCCGCAGCCGAATGCGGATAGATTTATATATGATTAAAGTAAACACGCACTCGGCTATATGAAAACAGTATAAGCTACCGCTGTTTCACCATCGTTTCCTGAAACACGTTTAAAGCAGATGAAGGCTACAATGAACCAGGACTAAACCAGGTCTAAGCCAGGTCCAACCTGCACTCGGCGTGCACAGACAGTAATGTACTCAAAGTGGGACCTAATGCTATCGAACTGGAGAAAGCTGTGCTATATACAATCGAAAGAGAACATGGATCAGAACCTCATGCCCTGGTACTCGGTGCGCGCGAGTGTAAGGCGGGGAAGCCAAGTTTGGCCAATGGTCAAACCAGGGGTCTCATAAAGCTCTCTACGCACAAAATGAGGTCCAAACTTTGCGTAGCACGTATACACAACCAACGTCTATACGTGCATGCTTGTACCTGTGCACATGTGTGCAGTGCGCACTGTCACTGAGTCGCTGTTACTGAAGCAAGAATGATCCGCATCAACTCGGCGGCTCCCTCCTCAGAGGAATAAAGAAAGTCCTCTAAATCGCCGCCTCATCCCCCATAAATGCCTGCGAGCACGATGGCTACAGCGTGCGCATTGGATAACAGAATTTGGCCGTGCACGTGACGTCTAGATTAATAATAAATGTTGAAAAAAAAACAGTGATGTTTCCTACGTCTCGTATACGCTTCGATTCATGAGCAAGTTGAATAAATGAGGCCTGGCATCTTTGCAGTAATCGCTCTTTGATTGGTTCATGGTTTCACCAGCCATGGCCTTAACCAGCCCACAGTCCAACCCACTTACTGCGCCAAGACTGAAAACTCCATCTACGCCATCGCTAAAGTCAAGACCCAGTGCGTCTTGGTCCCTAAGATCGGGCACTTTGTCTTCAAGCTAATGGCTAACACCAAATAAAAATTTAAAAAGCTCAACATTTTTAACAAGCTACTTAAAAAAATGATTGGCCTGTCTTCAGTATAAATATTATTTTTGTGTCTTTGTTTTATCTCGGAGCTGAAAAGCAGAGCTCTCCTCCAGTCAAGTCTTTACATCAGCCTGATGTTTTAACACGTTGCTTGTGACACTGCTAATACTCCATATAATATATATTATAAGGAAATATAATAGGGAAATAACGGAAGAGAAAGAGAGGCGGCTTAATGAGATTCCAGTGGGAAGTCACATACAGCCTATTGCACCTAAAATAAGGTTACATTTCTTATTGCACTTAAAATTAGATAATAAATCTCATTTTACTTTATATAAGGGGAAGATCTTCTTCCATTGGCACATTTTTTACGTGGCAAGTCAGAATTACTCAAATTAAA
>OMNZ01071929.1:12425-29111 GCA_900303255.1 Lesueurigobius sanzi | reverse complement strand
AACACATCTTGATATCTATTTGCAGTTGTGGTTAAAAGTTTACATACCCCTTTAATCTTGTGGCCATTTTTCATAGAATATGAATGATGACACACAAATCTTTTTTTCCACTGGTTAGTGGTTGTGCAAAGCCATTTATTGTCAATGAACTGAGTTTACTCTTTTGAAATCATAATGAAACAGAAACTACTCAAATGTCCCTGATCTAACATTTACATGACCTTAAACAACTGCCAGGAAAAACTCACTTCAGCTGAAATACAGGACTCTCTGACAAAATGTTTGTTTCAAGATGCACAATATGTAAACCTTTGATCAGGGACATTTGGCTAGTTTCTAGTTGATAAGCGTAAACAATTTTTGACAATAAATGGCTTCACACAACCACTAACCAGGAGAGAAATAAAGGTTTTTGTGTTATCATTCATATTCTAGTTTACAGAATATGAAGTTTCCATCCCCTGACATTCTGCCAGAGGATGGAAACTTTTGGCTACAACTGCATAAGTACTGTAAGTCGTTTATTATTTTTGCAGGGTCTTTCTGCATATATTTATTATAAGTATGACCAAGCCTTTGATTAATTCAGTTATATTTTTATGTATTTATTAATATAATAATATAATAATATTAATGAACATCAGCAACGTGTGCAAAGTAAATATGCCAGAATGGAGCAAAGATGCTAGATTTCATCTGTAGTCCAATTAATCATTAAGCTTTATCATATTACCTTGTAGTGTGTACGTTTATTTCACATTGTGAGATGAAAAGCACAAGCTGCAAATAAACATGAGTCGCATATTCCTTGTATTGCTTACTACTACTCTCACTTTCCATGAACAAATCACAAAATGTCAACACACAGAGTTCAGAAAGTTGAAATACAACAAATACAGAAGGAGCGCTGTCGCAGGTCCTTCATACCCCCCTCCGTCAGACTCTACAATTCTATTGTATAGCTCTGTGTGCAATAACTATATTTTAATACGTGCAGTAACCTCAGTGTTTACAATACCTGCAATGTCACTTCATCAATCAACCGCCTGAATGTAGACATTTATTTAGAATATATTCATCTGCACTGCCAATATACATAGTGTTTTATTCCATTTTCACATATATCATCCTGTTCAGTTTCCGATTTGTTGAATATTTTTCTTTTGCTACCCAGAGTTTTATTTTATTTTATTCTATTCAGTGTACATAAGAGATGTTTACAGTTTCATCTTATTTTATCTTATTATTACTGCAACATTGGGAGCCAGCAGTGACCTGACTGTACCTGCCTTTGCCTAAATGGCCACGCTGAGACTGACACAGCACAAAACCTTTGCGAGCCATCAAGCTGATTTTAAGCACTCTATGAAAACCTCATTGGGCTTTGGGGATTTACCCGACTATTGACGAGTGGCAGCGGGGTCAGTCAGGGAGTAAATAAATGATTGAAACAATTGACTTGGCCACAAAAGCTCAGCCTCCTCCGTCAATGTGAGCTATTGATCCGCACGCGCAACGTGACTCTTTAAGTGAAAAGAAATTAAAAGAAAGGCTTCATTGGGATCATCCGATTTGTTTTTTGCATCTGATTTGTGATAAGAAAACTGACTCGCTTCTCATTAAAGGCACTGTGTCAGATAACCAAAGGGATGTGCCTCTGGAGATTATACCCTAGTCCTGTTGCTGGTAATTGGTTCAATTTACAAAGTAGCTTCTCGAAAAATAATCCACCCCACATACGTCCTGAAAGACATATTCAGATGAGAGCCATGCACTTAATAACATTTTGATTTAAATTCCATTTATTATTCCTAACAAATACATAGTTGAGAGAAAAAGATACTTCACATAACGTTACAGCCTGAGATATATTTACAATTGCACAGTTTTTTTGCACTTTTGTTTACTAATATAGGTAGAATAAGTAGAATATTTTATAAAGTTTAAATAAAAGTTTCTGTCAGTGCAGCTGATCTCTCTTTTCACCCCCTTTCGCCCTCTGCTGACCTGTTGAATAACGTCTCCGGGCCAAAATTCATCTGAATAATTGTGGCTGAAAGAATTGTGATTGTGTTATTGTGTAATTGTGTTATTTTTCGCATAATTGAGCTTCCCCTAAATCACAAACAAACGTCTCAAAACTGTGTTGGAAAACAGTTGTAATCAGTCTAATGACAAAGTTTTCAGACAAGGACTTGGTCAGCCCTATCTGTGACTTTTTGGCCACAGTCCTTATCATCCGGACAAGGACAATGGGCTCGGTTCTATTGGATTGCAGTGACAGTGGTGGGTGGCACAAAGCATTATTAATGACATGGGGAACTGGCCTTCAGGCAAGGTGTTAATTATATCATGGAAGAGCTCGGAAAGGTGGCAACCACAATGGAAGCAATAGCCTTGCTGTGCATTGTATTTTACATTTACGTTCGAACAGCCCCCACAGTGGAGTGCTTTAAATCTCGTCTTAAGACACACTTTTATTCTCTGGCTTTTAACACGGCATGAGTTGTGTGGTCCTCTGTGTTTTTTGTTTTAATCTGTTTTACTCTTATTTATTGTTTTAATCAGATTTATTTTTGTTTTGTTTTAATCTGTTTTATATCAATTTGTTGTTTTATATTCAGTCAGTGGTAGATCTAAGGATAACATTTGATTTTTGTTGTTAAGATTTTTGTGCAGCACTTTGGAAACATTTTTGTAGTTTAAATGTGCTATATAAAAAAAGGGGATTGGATTGGATTAGATTTATTTTCATTCACATTCATCTACCGTGTATGTATTTTTATTGGAGGTTTTTATTATCTTCAAAATCTGTTTAAAGATACATTTTATAGAAAGAGCATGTTTATGTAATTGCAAATTAAAGGGTTAGCAGTTTCACATGAGTCAACTACCCACATTTTCTAATACAAAATTAGTTTAGCCCTTCATTACAATCCAGGCGATGAATCAGCATGTCAGCTGATGTCAATGTGACGGACTTAACTGCAAAGGTAATCTGGTTAGGCTACTGTTTTCCATCATTAGGCCATACGTCTTAATCATTGTTCTTTATATACTCTGACACCTATTCACAGTCTAGTGCACTACATGCCATGAACAGAGAGTGTGTTTTTGATGCCCGGCGCCTGGTTGTGACAGTTCTGTTAGCCAAGAGCGGCCCTCTACTCCTTCCCGTCTCATAGCATCTGGAGCCTTGTTCTTTAAAAGGCCAATGGCCACTCACAGTGTATCCCCTTCAGCCAAGCTCCAAGTCAGCCCTGCTCACAGTCATTGACTAATCTCTGAGCTGGTGGCTTTTCAACACTGAGATGTTTCTTTTATGCACTTGCACTAGGAAACTGTATTTTTGTAATATATTATAAAGAAAAAGAAAAAATTATGTAAAAAAAAAAAGCTATGTCCAGGTACAGTATTGCGTCTTAATTAAGGCTGTTGATTATTTTAGTAATCGATTAATGTATTCATTATTTACATTGATTAGTCGAGTAATCGAGAAAGTATTTTGCTTGTATTAAAAAACAAAATTTCATGTCTTTAGAGCAGAATTTGAAAGGAGAACCACATTTCTGGTAGAAATAACACAATTTATTCTTAATTTCTCATTAGTTTGTCCCTAAAGAAGCAACATTTCCAACACACGCTGGTTTGGTTTGTGTCCTGAGAACCAAAATAATAAATGTTAAACATTAATAACTTTCACATGATCAAGTACATACTAGATTTGGACATGTTTACATGGCATGATCTGTGGACAAATATTTACCCTACCTTTAAAGAGACAGGGTTTTTGTCAAAAATACTAACTTTTATTTTAATTCTGGCTCAAATTCTGTCAACAAAACGATTCACCGATTACTAAAGTAGTTGACGATTATTTTAATAATTGAGTTGTTGTCGATTAATTGATTAATCGTTTCAGCTCTAGTCTTAATGTATTTTTTGTCAAAGCTAAATGAAAAACACCTATTTATTTATTCGATCCAAATTGACTGAGACGTCCCACTGAGATTAGACTTATATTAGGATAACACTATTTTTGTAAGAGTTTGACGTGCTTGTTATGGACCCTAAGGAGTAACCAAAGAGACCACATCCACGGGTGCTTTTATTTCAAGATTCAAGATTTTTATTTGTCAAACCACGTGAATGGTTTGAAATTATGTTTCTCTCATCCTTGATTGTGGAACGGGGGGAGAGGGAAGAGGGGTGGAAGGGAGGGCAGGGAGTTCAGCTTCCCGATGGCCCTGTGTACGAAACTGTTCCTCAGTCGACTGGAACTGACCCGTAGATTCCGCAGTCTCCTCCCTGAAGAGACTGTATGATGGGTGCGAGGGGTCCCTGGCGATTTTGATGGCTTTGCGGGTGAGACGGGTGGAGTACATGTCCTTAATAGAGGGGAGAGGGGCTCCACAGATCTTCTCCGCTGCTCCCACGATGTGCTGGAGGCTCCTTTGGCAGGAGCCGAATACATTAATGCATTTGTTTTACATAGAGCTTTTCTGGACAGTCAGTCAGCCACAGCTGCCCTTGGGCAGACCCTCAGAAGCGAGGCTGTGCATCTGCGCCTTTGGCCCCTCTTACCACCACCAAACACTCACTCTCTCATCATAATGTATACATAGGCAACGTGGGTGAAGTGTCTTGCCCAAGGACACTGCTGGAGCTGGGATTGGAAACCCAACCTTCCGATCATGAGACGACCTGCTCTATCAACTGTACCACCAAAGCTTTGCCTAGTCCATCCTTCCATCAACTCTTTTAAATGATGTATCTTTGCAAGAAACAGTTTACCAAAACATCATTCATTGTGTTTATGTGTTGTATATGTTTCGTATATGTTTTACATGGTACTTCTTTATTATTTCTGCAGTGTTCAGGGAGCCCTACACAGTCCGCGTGGCTGACCAGCGCTCCATGCGAGGAAATGTCGCTGTGTTCAAGTGCCTCATCCCCTCAGCCGTCCAGGAATACGTCAGTGTTGTTTCCTGGGAGAAAGACACCGTCTCCATTGTCCCTGGTAAGAAACTCACCAACTAAACACATTCAAACAGCCGACAAGGAATTATTCATCTTGCCTTGTTGACTTATTGAAATGTACTGTGCTTCTCCATTGTGACTGTGAGAATCCGCCTGAGTGCATGCCATCTATATTTGATTAGTTGGTGGATCATATTGGGGAGCGAATAATCTAATATCAGTCAATAGCCTCGTGGACAATGGTGTTTTGTGAGGGGAACCTTTCTTAATACTCCAGTTGCTTTTGCATTTGCATGATACTGCCTTTAGTGTTTAGTGTTTCCTTTTTGTGCTGTGACTCAGCTGACATGCAGGTTATTTAAATCCACTATTTTCAGTGTCCTTATTCTGTGTGCTGCTCTGCTGTGAAATATTGTGTATTTTCTTTTGAAATAAGTTTGATAGAATGGTTTTTGCTTGGCACATCTCTAGCACTTCACTCAGTGTCTGACATCATTGCAGTTAATAGCTGTGTTAGAGGATAAATCAGGCCTCAGTGGTTGTGTGAGTGGGAGAGAGAGGGTGACAGAAAGATGGAGGTGTGTGTGTTGTCTGGGTGTCTAATCTGATGAGTGAGAGATATGTTTGCAGGTCATCACTGCCGCCCAAAGAGAGCAGCCACAGCTCTGTTATGTATTTCCTGTATAACAGTTCAGAAGACGCTGTTGTTTGAATAGCTGTTTTTTTCTTCTGAGTAATAAGAATCTTAAGCAACTTGAATTGGTATTTATTGCCTTGTGTGTAGGTGTGTAGGCTTGTGTCGCGCAGTGTTAACACTTGATCCATAGAGCAATGGCAAATTGCAGGGTGTCAGATTAGACTGTTCAGGTCAGATGATACGTAGTGCTCCCGCTGCCCCTTATCGGGCTCTCTGATACCAAGCACCTCTTTTATCTCACTCAGTGGTGTGTGTGTGTGTGTGTGTGCGTGTGTGTGCGGAGCGCTGTGTATTAGTGCTGTACCTCTTTGTACTCCTCTGTCCTTCACAGCGGAGCACACATTGATCCTGCACAGCTGTAGTGTGTGTATTTATGTGTGTGTGGCCTGAGGGGGGTTTCCAGTCTGGATCGATAAAGCTTGCTGTTGGATTCCCCTCTCTCTTGTCACAGATCCCTCAGTGTGAAAGTGGTGAAACCAGGGCAGTCTGTTTGACTGATAGCTCTGCAAATGCTGTGCGTGTGTGTGTGTTTGTAAAAGCCACTGTATCATGACTGTGTGGTAAGAGCTCAGAGGGAGTGTGTTATTGATCAGCTGATGGGCCTGTCCATTAAAACATGCACATATGTATGATTGAACAAGTCATAAAAAGGAGCATCAACTGACATTCATGTATAAATGTAATGTGCATTGCCCTCACACTGTTTCTTAAGTTGTAAACTTTCTGTCTTTTCTGTTACATGCTGATAAATAACTCCGTGGTAAAGACTGGAGGCCTGTGTCAGCTTTGTGGCCACTAACCAACCCATGTGTCAGATTCATGTGGCCCTGCTACTATTCAAATTCGCAACACACCAATCCATCCATCAATGCATTCTTCAGACCATCAGTCAGTGCGTCAGACAGCTCTTGGCGGCATGTGCACCTTTGTCTTCTTCCCCTGTGTTCGAGATCTGCTGGTGGTTTGTCTTTTACAGTTTATGCCATGGATTGGCCTGACAGGATGACACATGCAATATAGACAGCCATGTTGGTCAATAAAGCTTACTTTGAATGGGCTTTGATGAAGAGGCAGGATGGCGTTAGCTGACAGCTGGCCTCTCTGTGATGCGACCCTGCCGGGGTGTTGTGTCACTATTTGACAGCCAAATGAGTTTGCATTGAGGCCTGTAATAGAGGGAGGTGTGGTGGGGCTGAGGCCAGACAGGCAGATAGGCACATAGTCAAACACGGGGGGCTCGTTGTGTTGACTGGCTATCTTAGGTGTTACTCCCTTGTCATATCTCTGTCTGTGTCTCGCCATGTCTTGCCTCCTAATTGATGGTTTGCTGGTGTTGCCGATGGTTAGAAAATTAGCTTTTGTTTGCTTGTCAGCGAGAGAGGCTGCTCTGTTGACAGATGTGCATGAAGAGACTTCTCCCGCTTGTGTATATATATGTGTCACTTAGTTAGTATCCATCTCCACCTCCGATTGGAGCTTAAAACAGTGTGAGTTTTATCTGGTCACCATGGTAACGGGTGCGAGCTGGCGTGCAGAATGAGGAAGGTGTGAGGATGCATTGGTGCCTGATTTTTATTAGCGCATCACCATGGCTCAGATCTGCCACACACACACACACACACACACACACACACACACGCACACATGCACATTTATTTTGTACAGACATCGCTACTGGGACAACGATAGGTCACAACTTCTATTTTATGAAAGCTTTCAGTTTTTTCAAGTTGTAATTTTTATTGTGATTGTGGTAATATCAACAGTACTATCTCCAAGTTTTGTGAGGAAAGTAGAAACAGGGTCAGGATTACACCCACCAAATAAGATGCTTCAGACGCTGGACTATGCAAGTATATGTTAAAAGAAAATTGACTTATTGATTTCTTCCTTGATGGAGCCATTGATTTGTCGATTCGGATGAAAAAGAAGACACAGGGAGTGGGCTCATATTGTGACATCTGGGTTTTTTTTTTTTTGCATCAATTGATCGAGGCCGCTTAATCCCCTTTCTCTTTCACACACTGTGGCTTTGTGTCTGCGTGTGAAGTGTCGCATCACCAGAGCGGCCCCGGCGCCAGTCTCCATTTTAAGGCCACTCTTGCCCCCCCCGCTCCACTTCTCCGTACGTCTGCTCTTGTTCATCTCGGCCCTTTTTCTGGAAGCACTCTCCTCAAGACAAAGTGACAAAGCATCATCCTTTGCTTCCACTCCATTGAGCCTAAAAGTTAACAACAGATCAGGACAAAAAAAATGGCAGAATAGGCAGGAAAAGTGACACAAAAAGTACGACTTACTGAATTATGCAGATGGAAAGTGGCCGTAGAAAGAAGTCTGATGGTAGGTATCCGAGGATGAAGAGGCCGAAAGGTGTAGATGCCTTGTTTTCTTGCTGTCCCCAGCACCCAAGGGACTGGGACGGGGCTAGGAGCTCTAAAGCTCCCGTAGCCTGCCATTAAAGATGCATCCCACATGTACTTTATGCCCCCCACCCTTTTTCCTCCATTATCTTTGAGCCTTGTTTTTTTATGTTGGAAACTGGCCATTAACAAATCTATGTGTCCTACCAGTCACGCTTTAGGTCGTGAAGAGTGTGTAGGGTAAGGGCTGAGGGTGTGCAGCGGCTGTGAAGGGGAAATGGGTAGTGTTTACTTATTGATTCGTGTTTATAGGCTGTGGTCTGTATTTCCATGTGTGTCTTTTTGTGTGAACCTGGCAGTGGAGCGTGTTAGGTCGCCTTATTTATTCAGCTCTCATGTTTGGATGTTTTACAGAGAAAACAGGTGCGGAATGGCTCTGAACGGGCTCTGTTTGAGACCAGTGTGTGTGTGCGCGTGCCTGTGTGTGTGTGTTGGTGAGAAAGATAGAAAAAAAAACAAAAAAAACCAAGCGGGGCAAAGACAGTGGGGCATTCACGGCTGTCCCCAAGACCAGAGGGCGGCAATGTGAATACACAGATGCAGCTTTCAAGTAATCTTATTTGTACACACAGAAACGTAAGGATGGTGCGATGGTGGGAAGGATGGATAGATAATATAAATATGTGTGCAGAGATGGAAATGGCAGATGAGATGCAGAGATTGAAGGAGGGAGGGAGAGAGAGTGGTGCACGAGGAGAATTTCAATGGCACTCCAATCATGCAGGCAGTCTCGTTAGCCCAGGGAACATTTGCATAGTGCTTTGGCGAATTCATTTGGCCTTACTCAGAGAAGATGGCTCCCTTTCCTCGCTGCTAGTTAGATATTCATTAACTGCACGCGGCTAAGGTGCGAGAGTGCACGCGAGTGCATTTGTTCAGCGCATCGACCGAACTACCTAAACACTGGTTCGATTCCCGCTCGGGTAAAAAGACGACGCCACAAAGCAAGATCCGAGACCAATCACAAGTAGGAAATCTGAAAACCAGCGTCGATGCGTCACTCATCAGCCTTCATGGTTTTCCTCCTAACACGACTTTGCTGGTGGTGATGCGCCGCCCCTCGCCGTCGGAGCTAATTAGTGGGAAAAACGTGACGCTAGTGGAAGCACTCGCCGTAATGGGGATCGTGACTTGTCTTGAGAAACGTGGACCCTTGTTAATTTAATGTATTTGCGTGATCGCTGCCAACGTGAACAATATTTAGGTTAGGCTTAGGTTAATTATCTTTTGATGACTAATGTTTTGTTTTTTTAGCCCTATGTCCAACACTACCATTATTTTAGCTTTTTGCTATGCACATTTGTGTATATTCATATTTTTCCATATTTCCAAACAGAAAAGGTTATGTTATAAGTCTGGCTACTTATTTTTGCAGATAAAACTAATCAAATACAGTAAGTTATTGTAAAGAGTGCATTTTGTATTTTTAAGCTCAATTAACCATTTTCCAATTACAGTGTTGAATGATATAAATGGCATTTCACAAAGCATTGCATAATCAGAGGTTGACTCAAGGCTATAATCCTTTCGCGCGGCGGCGTATTAATGAATGAGAACATTGTGCGAGTGTGATATGCATATGTTTGTGTTTTATAGTCATGTGATGGGGGCAGGGCGATATGAGAAATATCCTGTTCCAACATATCCCCTCTGGAGCCGACTTAATGACCCATGACCTGAAGATGTGCTTGAGTAGGAAAGAGTGAGAGGGAAAAGGGAGGTGCATGGTACCGGGGCGAGGGGAGAAGAAACAAAATGGTGGAAAGGAGCAGCGAGAGAGGCATGGATGCAAATGCACTTCACGGAGACCGACAAAGTTGTTTTTGTGTGTTTACCACAACATGCCCAGGCCTCTGTGTTTTTTACATCCTTTTTGTGTGTTTTTCATATCATATATAATTGAACAATGAAGCTTGATCCACCATTATCATGTACTGTATCCATCTCAACTTTGATCAAGATTATTAAACACATAAATGTTTTTTTTACTCAAATGGCTCCAATGAAACTTGAGCTTAAACCACAATGCTCTCCACTACTGTAGCATTTAACAAAATACTTTCCATTTACAAACTCCACTCCAAATAAGACTGTAGACCTGTCAACCAAAAAGTATAATGCAGATAATAGCGATCGGCTGTAGATTTAGTCATGGTTTGGTTAAACTTTTATCACTCACTATTGTAAGAACTGTAAGGATAGGAAATGTATTATATCACAACAAAAAGCAATTATATAATAATACAAACAAACATTGGTTTTGGGGGCATTTTAATTATTATTTTTTGGGGAATATTGTCAAAAGAAGCAACTCAACAGAAGGCATGAAAGACATTTGAGCTTTTGGAAAACATTAATTCTGACAATGAATTGGTTGAGCAGATATTTCTTGGGCCTTTAAGAATGGGATGATTTGTTTCATACAGAAACAGAAAAAAGGTAAGAGGTGCGTTATTTTCACTTTGACAATTCTTTGATTTTACTCTATATATATGGCCAGACTAAGACTAAGTTTTGTATAAACTTGTTTAAACTGACAAACAAATCCAATCCAATGTCCTCTAGCTCCTCTGAGGTTTCAGTCAATGAATGAAGGCTCCTCCAGCTTCAGTTGGACTGTCCTCACTCTCTGCACATCATTCCAGTGTTAGATTATCCTCGCCATTAAATGTTCCACTCCCTGCGACATAATTATCTGCCTGAAGCCGATGATGCTTGTTTTTAGGCAGCAGCTAAATCAGACGAGCTTGCTAGCATTGCTACCTCCATAGACATGACTTCTCAGTGAAGAAAGTTGTCAAAAGTTCATATTTAGACTAATTCCTTTCAGCTTCTGTCCGACAATAACAGGAAGCTGCTCTTGTCTCCCAAATGCGCTGTTTTTTCCTCTTCAAGCTTGTCCGTGCACCCGACATGGCGTAGCAAGTAGCTTGCTTTCTACATTTCTATATACAGTTGATGTTTTGACTTTTAGATACATTTTTTGTTCTGAACAAACATCTCCAAACATTTAGGTGAATATAGCAAAAAACTATTGTAATTTTCCTTTATTGTGTTGAATTTTCATCTTGGCTATCACCTAGGCCTAGTTTCACGTGGTTCATTGAAGCATAAGTAGCTCACTGCCATTTTTGGTGTGCAAAAGTAGCTCACGTAGTAAAAACTGTTGACTGTTGAGCTGTAGACACAGGTTTTCAATGGTTTGAACAAAGTGGGCTACTTCCTCATGTTTATACACCTTTTAGCCAACATTTATAGAGCTTTGGAATGTGATGTCACGTAATGGGGCGTGGCCAGCAGATGGTGTTGATGTGTATGTGGTTGAGGCGCCATCTTACCGATCCAAATAACAAAAATAACTTCTGCTAACTGTAGAACTAAGGGAAGCTAGAGGGACAAATAACTTCAGGATAGTTCGGTCCTGTTGTGTAGTTGACTGCCCTGTTAGAATGCACCATCTACCAGGGAATAATATTGAAAATGAGCTGTGTTTTCATTGTTTTGTGGTCCTGAAAAATGGTGGCAAAATTCCCACAATGCATTGCACTGTGATGTCAGTTCCAAAGCTCTATATACAACTTACAGCTAACATTTATGCACTGATTACATAAAAATATTACAGAATTAGCTCATCAATTTCATTTCATTTTCACCCACAAATTTGGTTGATTGACAGGACCAGCCGCCACAGCTAAAAAGATTACTGGGTGACTGTTGTGTGCGAGGACAATCAGTTGGAAGGGTAATGAAAGCCTAATGTGTGACTGTATTGCCGTATTGCTCTCTAAACTTGCGACACAGGCATGCAATATCGCGATACTTGGATATTAGACTAGATCCTTTCAATTCAGACACATCTGTTTCAGCAAATTGTGTCAAAAGAAGACTCCAAAAAGACTAAATCAGAACCAAACCAAGGCCAAAACTAAACTAAATTAGAAACTTCTGCACATGTATAAGTCCCATACATGTTGGTTTTAGAGAGCGTTATGAAAAATGTAAAAATCTCAGTCAGATGGAAGACAAAAGTGAATTTGCGATATTTTGTGGCTTCTTGCGATACAGATATTGCATCACATCTAGCTACTTTGGAATAAAATAAATTCCACTGTTCACCACCAAATCTCTTTCCAACATTGATGGCAGTCTTTAATTTCTCAAGCTTAATCTGGCGCACTTACTGTAGTCTTGAGCAATGAAAAGGAACCCCTGGCCTTGACTCATAATAAGACAGTTTGAGTAATTGGTATTTTTTAGTTTGAACCATCAACAGATTCTCTCTTAGTCTTGTCTTTGCTTGTTGCTGCTCGTCTTGACATTTATTCCTCTCAAATGCTTATCTGGCCCACCTGACCGCCTCTTGTTTTGCATCATTATTTTGCTTCAATTTCGTCCGTTTTCGCGGTGCCTCTCTCACCTGCCTTCCTCTCTGTTCTTACTTTTTCTATATACCTCAGCTTTTGGCGTTAGGAAAGTGCCATTATCGTTGTGTCTTTCTGTTAGTGTGTGGTGCTATTGTTTTACAAAGCCCAGGGCAACACAAGGTATTTGTTTCACTCACCAGAGGAATAGGTTTAAAAACATTGAGGCTCACACATTTCCTAAACCCAATCGTCTTCTTCAACCCTCGCTCGGCTAATGACTCACTTCCAGTCTCTTCATTTTGCTAATCATGCTTGTTCTACTCACAAACACAAATGTCTTATTTCAATTGTATTTACTTGTATTTTGTAGAAATGAATGACTGACTGAAGGATGACATACAAACAGGCACAGGTCAATGAATGACCCCTGGCTGTCCTGTTGAGAGCCATAACGCCTTTCTGAAGTCACAGTTGTATGAAGACTGTAAGACACCATCGACATTCAGCTGCATTACCATAAGATCATAAACAGCAATCGAAATAACGTCTAACATCATCGAGCCATACTTGTCCTCCAATCATTATTTCTGAATCAATAAATATTTGGTAGTAGTGTTTTTATGTACTGTGGGCGCATTTTACTACTTTTTAATAGCGTATTGGTGTCCAACTTTGCTATGACTAAGAATGTGGTTGTTTTTCTGCTCGTCTTTGTGTGTGTGGAGGAAGGGAGCTTGGGAGAGAGAGGAAAATCTTTTTACATCTGAGCTTAGCTGACTAAGGCTCCCAGAAGACAAAGGAAGGGTGCGAGGAGCAGGGAAGACTCTGCATAGAGGAAAAAGTGAATGTAATTTGAATCTCATATACATTTCAGTTGAAAGTCATTGTAGCCTTGATACATTCTCTGTGGAGCAGGGCTCACCCACCCACTCTCATGGACAAAGCTCTTGTGTACAGCGCAGATTGACAGTTGAGTGCTCGCTCTACAGCTCATTCATCCTTGTTGACTGTATCGCTGCTGCTAAGTTAAAAACACAATGTGTGTCAGATGCAGCTATACTCGAAAATACATTACAATGTGATGGCTGTTGTGACTAGGTCACTTTACCAACTCGGGTTAATGTTGGACGTTTACAACTTCACATGTACTTTACACTCTGAATACATCCAGAAAATATGACATATTGGTATTTCTAAGGAAGATTTTGGCTTTGTGCAATTGTGCATAGCTTAACATGATTTAGTTTTTTGTGATTTGTTGTTTTTTTCTACTTTTCTGCTTTATGAAATATAAGATCCATGTACTACACTGAATGTGCTTGTTTGACACAGTCTAAGCTCACTCACAAATGAAAGCCTTGTTTATTCCTTTTCAATAGAAAACACAGGTATTCATTGTGCCACGGCTTCCATTTGCTTTTAGAAACAAAGAATCATACAACACAGACTAACATCATCTCAGATGAAGAAAGATCGATGGGATACAATTTGAGAAAGTACTAAAATTCAATATTAACTGAAGAGCTGTTGAAAAGGTTGGATTGTTGGACCTAGTTGTTTAGATTTGCTCCATACATTTTTCTTTTTGGTAAATACAATGTGCTACAGCACTTTTAAGCATCTAATGGTAACATTTATTTTAACACAATCAAGATGTTTTTTCTTACTACCATTGACATACCAAGTCAAGTGTCATGATTCTCATGATTAATTGACAAAACATATCAGATACAACGTAGTTGTGTAAAAAGGCTGTGTGCTTAGTCTTTAAGGTTTTATCCTGTATGACCTTGTGTTAAAGCAGTTCACTCCTCCGAGCTGCAGTTGTGTTTTCATGCACATGGGTTTTATGGAAACATGCCCTACTTTGTACTAGTTTAAAACAGTAAAATGCCTGTGAAAGTGGATGAGTTGGTAATTGTGGCATCATCTGATTAGCAGTGAACATGAATGTATGTTTTTCTCTCCAGAAGTCAACAGTGCGTAGCGGCATTCCACTAATAGGAAGAGTGGCTCTGCATATACGCAATGTGTTGCCGTGCAGGAGAGAACTACTGTGCCACTCTCGCTGCCTGTGCCTGTGCATGAGTTTGAGCATTTATGAATCCACGCCGAGCTGTGCGTTATTCATGTGGATGTGCGTTTTGATTTTTGCACATTTGTATTATCGCATGCATCACTGGCAGGAACAAGGCGAAACAATGGTTTTAAAGCCTGATACAATAAATAAAATGCTTAGTTGATTTAAATGTGTAAAAGACGGAGAGAATTGTGTGACAGGAATAGGGGAAGACAGAGGAGTGATGCACACGGGGACCAAAGACACATTCTGCCACCATAAGCATGTTTAAATTTTGAACAGGCACTTAAGAGGGACAGCACAGAAATGGACATTTCTCCAAGAGGTTTGGCGCGGGCACTTGTGGGCAAAGCACAGATTTTTTTCCCTGTGTGTAAGAGGGAAAGAGGTATTTAAAAGAGCGAGGAGAGAAAAAGGAGCTGGAGTGGAGGAGGGGAGGGACAGGGAGATGCAAGCTTTCTTAATGGAGGTGTTTTTGCTTCACTAATTTTAGGGCCCATTTGACAGAGTGTGCTCCTGTGTCTCCTGCTTCTCACTCTATCCATTCTCCCTTCACCATCTCTCTCTCTCTCTCTCTCTCTCTCTCTCTCGCTCCTTCTCTGTTCTGTCACTCTCTCTTTTTCTTATTCCCTGTCTCCCGTTCGATCTCTCCCCTACTCTCTCTCCATCCCTCGCTAAAGCTCCAGCTAATTTAATGAAGTGTTGCCCGATTGCTTTTAGCATTAATATTCCAATACCAAGTGATGTAAATAATGAATGCAGCCTTCCTCTATTCTCTCTCTGTCGTTCGATGGAAGATGTTGAGACCCATCTGTCGTCTGTGGCACTGAGCACTCCTGAGGATGGCGGGAGAGTAGCAGAAGTCATGGTGGAAAGGCAGAGAGGCTGAGGTGTAGAGCTGTGAACTGTTTGATCCCTATGAATAAACACAATCTGATGTTTTGTCAAAGGTGGTTTTCATAATTACACCTAAGGAAAGCAGAAAATAGATTTTAGATAATTAATATGGAAACTTTGACATATGGCACAATTTACTGTAATAATGACTATGAAGAAATATGAATGAAAAGATAATGGCATTTATTTGATTAGTTAAATGCTAAGCTCTTTCCGTTTGTTTGGTTAGATGCTTTGGCCTTAGTTGTTTCCGACAAAAGAATACAGTTTATAAGAGGCTGGTGTCTGGTTTTCGACTGCAGGCCTATTGAAAAATAGTAATGAGTCGAGCTAATTAATTTAGACTCTTCCAACAGATGGCTAAAGCCGCATGGCAGGTGCTATGGGTAGCACTCCTCTTTCCTCTTACTCTTTTCTTTAGATGCCACTGTCCACACCACTGCTGCCTTTGCACTTACAGTATGTGTGTGCCGCCTCCAAGTTGTCTCTGGTACCAGGCATCTGATCAATCTTCAGTAAATAACGACCTCTGGGGTTGACATAGAAGCTCTCAGGCTATTAAACAATTACAAATTGTTAAAAATGGTCACCTCACAGAGCAGGGATGATATTTTGTCTTGTTTTGACCACACAGATAGAAGTGTGTTGATATTCTGCTACAGATGCCACTGTCCATTGAGCCGCACAACCATTATTTCCCCAGTTCACACGGCTAAGATGGCAGACTGCTGAGTATTATTAATATTATGGGCCCGATCTTGCAGTACCTAGGCGCAGGTTGCAGGTTGCATGTCGTAGAGCGCACTCTGCTGGCGCTGTGAGTGGGCTGGGCTGTGCCACCATTGGTCAAAACCCATAACCAATCAAAGAGGGCCTCCTCTAGGCCTCCAAAATCCTAAACCTCCTGCAGCCCCACCCCCAAGCATGGTTCAACTATTTCAACAGAAACAATTTGTGTACGAATAATACAAATTTTAATAAATGAAAGAAGTTGATATACCTCCATTAACAATTCTAGTTAAGCAATTTTAAATATTTGAGAACACAAAGCTGTAAAATAAAGTTTGTAGCCCTCTGTAATTATATATTGTATAGTATATTTATTTTTACACTATACAATATTCACTCTTTAAAATGCACTAGAAATGATTGTTTTATATTATACATAGAGATGGGAAATAACCATAATTATTAGCCTAAAAAGCTGGTAGATGCGTGATGCGGCGGGGCAGAGTCACTGTGTATCCA